>CAEFZX010004883.1:0-77538 GCA_903066825.1 Alfaro cultratus | reverse complement strand
GTGTGTGTGTGTGTGTGTAGGTGTGTGTGTGTGTGTGTGTGTCAGTGCACATTGGGCTGAAAAATGATCAGGAATTTAAAGAGGAATTGTGGTGGGTAAACTTCCCTATCACCAAACTTAAATACATTTAGATTATTTAAAAACCCCTCAAATGTGACTTAATCATGCAGATTCATTGAATACTAAATTCCTTTCTGCTCAAAGGCTTGCAGATAAAATACATAAAAACAAAAATAAATGTGACAATAATGCTTATAACAAGGGTGTTTAATATTCTGAGTGAAACTGTAGGTTAAACCCAGAATATTTTCCTCTAAATACAGAGTACGATACAATGTCACATTGTTCAAGCACAACAGACCATTTATAGCTTTAACAAAACAGCTTTAAAGCATTCATGTCAGCTAACTGTCTCTAGCTGTGGCTCTGTTGTGCAGATTTGAAAAATCTGAGATAGGGAATCATATTATTATTTATTTATTTGTTAAAACAAGAGTTTGCCTGTAGCATATGCATCTACTGTAACTTATGACATTGGGCCATTATGGCATCACCATCATAAACAATAAAACTAATTCTCAAGAGCTCCAGTTACCAAAATTATGATCCTCCATTTAAAATAGTTACCAGATTCTTCCAACAGTAAAGGTCACATTGTCTAAGCCTGTGTTAAAGTTGTCCAGTTATGCCTTCATGATTTATTAAGTATTTTACTGCTGGGATGTTTCTGAAGGGTCAAGGCAATGCGGTCAAGGTTGTTTTCTGATATGTTTCCACTTGAACTGGTAGTGATTCCTTATTTTATTACTGGGTTATTTTTAAGGAAGTGAACTGGGGAGAATGTTTTTATAAGGTTGGGTAGTTTTGATCTTACTGGCATTTGACATTGACTGAGCAAGTCAAACCCAGTTATCCATATACATTTGTTATTAAAACATTGGCAAGCCATTTTATGTCAATAAGAGCTAAATTTATATTTTAGATTGAACGTAGCGTAGACTGTTGTTCAATAATATGCAGCATATATATTTTAAAGGCTGACCAAAGAGTCAAAGTTGGTGTTTTCATTTGTGTCCTTACCACATTATGGCATGAATCAAAGTTAGAATAAAGTTTAAGATATTGCTAATAAAGGTGGTTCTAAAAGTACAAATTCAATGAGTTCTGCACTTTATCATTATTTCCTAAAGATTAAATGATAATGAAATAATTTTAGACCCTGATAAACATAAATGACAAGAAATGTATTTTTATCATCACTATAAGCTGTGCTATAAATTAATCTAAAATATTAAGACCTTCACTAAAAGAAGTAGTAGTTTCTATCACAAAGGAAGAAATCTGACAAAACATCATCATATTTACCGCTGACACATAAGCATTAAATGTCAAATAAATATATATTTGTTGTAAATAAATACACAGCAAATTTTCTAGGGACAAGTGCTGCGAATTAGCTGTTGCTATTGCACTACAATGCAAACATGGGACTGCTGTTTTGTTCAGTTTGTCTATGTCAACGTGTGTCTGTCCCTACCAAATAAACTTAAATAAACAAATCCTCAATTACTACCTCATCAAACAAATGAAAAGAAAACGAGGAAAAGTTAAAGTGGAGGTATTATTATGTGTTTTCCAGGCACATAGTGCCATTTTATGGCATAATCAAGTAATTATGTTAAGTTAATTTGTAATGAAAATAGTATATATATCAAATATGATTTAAAAGAAAACGTTCCCTCCGAGTTTAACACCTTGAAATTGGGCTTCTGTCTCTTTAAAAACTCCTGCTCTTTCTCAAACTCCACCTTCAGAAAGGCATCATAACATTTCTCCTCTATTAACCCTTTAAGATCGTTTTACCAGCGTTGCTCTGAGATGTAGTTAATATTTATGAGTTCCACCAGGTGTTTGCTAATTGCTTCTGGCTAGTCTGAAGTAGCTCAGTGGGGGAGTTGTCAGGGTTTCCTGCTCTGTGAGGCGGAAGCTAGGAAGCTCAGAGGAGGAGCTGTGACTCGAAGGCGGAGCTAGGTCCACCCCGGCGTTTTGCACAGCTAAATGGTTGCCATGGAGATTAAAGTATTTCTCAAACATTCATAAAGGAACCAATGCAAAACTCCAGGTAAGTTTTTGATAATGGAATAACATTATTACATGATGTAAAGCTCAAAAAAGTCAATGTTGCATATTACTGCCTCTTTAAGGTGAAAAAAAAAACAAAAAAACATTGGTGTGTCTTTTTCCAAGAGCAAAGTCTGATGACCAACTTCCTGTTGTCTTTCTCTACAAGCATTTTATTCTGCTTCTATAAGAGCAGTTTGATTTTTACTGTGAAATTCACACAGTAAAACATACAGTGAATACGACACATGTACAGTTTTGAGAGTTTGGGACGTTTTGTGACCTTCACAGAAATCCTTCTGGTAAACACTCCGATCATTTCTGCATCTAAGGTCAGGCTCTTACTATGATTTGTGACTTATGACATCTAAGATTCCCCCAGCAGCCAGCAGGACACCCCTCGTCATAAAGCTGTCTGTGATTTGTGGCGGTTGCATCATGGGGAGCGCTCTCTAGAGGACGTGATTTACCACCGCCATTCCTCTGGAGTCGATGAATATTTGACTTGAGACTTTATCCAGCGGTCATCGAAGGCTGTGGTAATGCCACACGGCTTGCTGATGCCAAAAAGGCCATCTTGAAAAAGTGGAGAGCTGCACAGGTTTTTATTAATGCTACAAGCACATTGGAGAGCACATGCAGGAGTATCAGGCTGTCATGGCAGGAGTGCCACTGTTACTTATTTGTTTCATAAAACATTTAAAATATTTTAGATAATATGCACTAGCATGGTATGCTGGAATTTAGCCATTAATTGTCCTGTAAAATCAGCAAACATATATGATAAAATGCAGTAGAAAACTCTTCACACCATAATTAATTTATAATAGATCTGTCTGCTCTGGTAGAGAACCTAGAAAAAACGCTCAGGAAAAACTATTACTAATTCAACACTTTTTTTAATTTACATACAAGCAAAAAGTAGCCGTTCAAGAAATTACTAAAGAGTAAAAAGGCGACTCGAGTACTGAGTAATATTTGATTGAATATTTTTAAAGGACGTAATCAGACAAACAAAAAATATAAACAAAATTCTGTTGTTTTTTTTTTTTTTTACTAAAATAAAAAATAATAAATGCAAATAAACAACAATTAAGACAGAATAAAGAATTTACAAATATACTCAAAGCATCTGAAAATTCTACTCAAATAAGAGTAAAATTTGATAATGGAATAACATTTGATATTCCAAATGTTATCAATAACATTTCACAATGTTATTGATAATGGAATAACATTACTACATTACTACTTTGTAGTAATAATGCAAATGTAAAAGTAAAAATTAAAGAATAGTAAAACAGCACATTTTTTCACAAAAAATTACTCAATTAAATGGAGCTGAGTAAAAATAACAAGTGATTAATCAGAACATAACTGAAATAAAAATAAATTATTGAGAATTCTGGATTTCCGATGAGTTGATTTTCTGTAAATTTGCTTCTAAATTTTACAACATAATCAGACTCCAATGTCTACACAGACTGTATAAGAGCTATTTGTATAAAAACATTAGAAAATTATAATACCTAGAAAATTTTGATGACAACACATTTTGGATTTGGGTTTTCACTTTTCTCCTGATGGCTAGCTCATAACATCAAGTGATGAAATTTAGCAATATTTATTGAGTTCCCAGATAAGGCCAAAATTATTTAAATTCATGGAAAACTGTAAAATTTATTTTATTCAACAAGAAATGGAGTCTGTCAAAAGACAGCAAAGTATGTAAAAAGAACATCAACTATACTGCTCTCTATAATCAACGGAAAACAAATAACTGGCTGGACCACTCCAGAAAATCAACAATCAAAAAAAAAAAAAATAAAATAAATAAATCACACACAAAAATACACATTGCACCTTGAGGAATAGAAACGATGACAGGGTTGAAGCAGGTCTGCAGAGCGGATCGTGTCGTGACCCGGAGCCAGAGAAGGCCGATAGATCACACTGAGTGCTTCCCACATGTCTGCCTATAATTAGCTGTGCTTCATGCACACATATATTTTTAAAATGGTCAATTAATCAAGTCATTATGGTGTCAAATAAAACCACATCTACATGCACAGCTAAATAAAATTAGCATCTGTACACTGTAAAACGTTTGAAGGTGGTTTAATTTGAAAATGGAAGTCCACCTGCTGCCTTCAAAATGGAATTTAAGTCAACAAAAAATTGGTTTGGTTTTAACTCAGAAGTTAAAGTTCATGAAGTTGATTTAACAACAAGAGACAAGTTGTCTAAACATTGTTTTTTTTAAAATTCATTCATCTTGAATTGAGTTTTAACTTGATTCAATTTAAACCAAACAATTATTTCACAATATGCAAGAAAAAAACTGGCCTTTCTCCATTAAAGAGACACATTTCTCTGTTATTTCTCTCACATTATCAAGTTAAAATAACTACTTATTTTACTCTAGAATAATTTAAATTTGCATGAAAAAATGTATGATCTGATAAAGAATTTTATTAAACGTCACAATGAATTCTGATTAAAAAAAAATAAAAAAAAAACATTTAGCATGAACAGGACATAAAAACAAACATTTTCCTTAATAAAAAACCAGTCAGATCATTGTAACACACATCCATCTCAGGATACTAAAACATGCCGCTAAGCATTCTGGGAAATAGTTCCCACTCCTGTCTTTTTCTTCTTTCAGTTTTTTAAGTGCTAACCTAAAAACTCTAATTTATTTAACTCTTGGAGGCTTGACAAAATTAATAAAAAGTTAACACAACTTACTGCTGTAAGTTTATCTTTCACCAACTCACACATTTAGGTTCAAAATCTAAAACTCACTAAATTCACTTCACTTAAAGAGAAGAAGAAGACGGTAGACACAACTAAATGTGGCTCAAATGTTTTACAGTGTAGAAGTCCAAAACTCTACAGATATCTGATTTCATCTTTGACAGTACAATAATAATCACATTGTGTGTTTTGTATGCACACTTAGTCTCCATCCATAATATTTAATTGCTGCCTTGCGAACAGATGACCTTTGCTCTCTCAAAGGTCATCAAAGTTGATCCACTGCGTTTACCAGCGACAGCAATCTTCTGTCACTATGCTGAGATTAAGGAGCGGCATTAAAGATAACAGCTTCCTTAGGTGACAAATCCTTTAAACCTCTGTTGACAGTCACTGTTGACTTGGTTTGTGTGGTGGTGACAGAAACCTATGAACAACTAAACTGAATGTAATTTACTTAATGAAAAATGCTGAACTGCAGCCAAATGGTTAAATGATGTGCAGGAGAAACAAGCTGCCAATAAGCAATAAATCAATTAATCAATTAACCGCATTATAAGTTAAAATGACTTCAATA
This sequence comes from Alfaro cultratus, assembly GCA_903066825.1. Classification (NCBI taxonomy): domain Eukaryota; kingdom Metazoa; phylum Chordata; class Actinopteri; order Cyprinodontiformes; family Poeciliidae; genus Alfaro; species Alfaro cultratus. The sequence continues at coordinate 72,080 of CAEFZX010004883.1, read as the reverse complement.
ATTGTTTGTTTTTCCTCTTTTCTCTCTCTGTTTCTACTAAAAACTGGATGATAAAATGTTTCAGTGTGTTTATAGAGACTTCACTATCAATTTTATTTGTTGCTTTAGTTGTTTTGTTTATTTATTTTAGATATTCAAGCTGTCTTCTGGTTCAAATTTCTTCTGATGTTCACTAGAAATGAAAACGTATTGATCTTTCACCTGTTGAGATTGCATTATTTAGGCTTTAAGAAAAAAAACTCGAAGTCAAAAATACTTTATTGATCCCAAAGGCAAGTGAAATGTTAATATTGATTCAAATTCTTCAGAGATGCCATTATGCTTCTCATTCTTGGTAGATTCAAGACAGATAAGAAAACAACATTTTATTAATGGGTCTAAAGATATTTTTAGGTAGAGAAAGAGTTTTATTCCTTTCTGGTTTTTGCCATGTCTGACCATAATCTCAGCCACAGTCTATTCTTTTTTAATAATTATTACATAAAATTGTTTGATTTTATGTAATAATTGAACAATGTCCTATAAAGCAAATTGTTCTAAAAGAACATTTTAAATGGGGTTAAACATTAAGAAGTGCATTTTTTGGTCATGATGTGAAAGTAACTATTGAATATTATGTCATTTTTGTTTTTTCTTTGCATTTTTAAATGATCTGCAGATCACCTTGGGATGAAACCTCTACATCCTTTGAGCGCCACCAAGTGTTGAAATCATTTTAACAGAAAGTAAGGAAGCATTCATTATGCCGAGGTGGGTCAACCTTCACGTATCTGCATAGAGCAGCATCAGATTAGGTCTTTTTCTTTACCTTTTAAAAAGGAAAATATTTAAGCAGGTATAAAACATGTTTTTCCATTCAGAAAACATTTTGGTATTCGTTAATTTTTTAGGATATTTTGACATTAAATGTCATCAAAATCATCATAATTAAGTTGCTGCGCAGTGAGATTAAGCAGCAACACACAAGTTTTCATAACTGATTGATTTAAAAAGACCAAAGATAAAAAATATGATTAATTAATTACTATTTAGTATCGCTGTCAAAACCTTACTGATTCATTGTTTTCATTTCTGTTGTCTTACTTTGAAACAACATAATTACACCTAACTTCATCATTATTACACCTGACTTCATCATTATTACACCTGACTTCATCATTATTACACCTAACTTCATCATTATTACACCTGACTTCATCATTATTACACCTGACTTCATCATTATTACAAATAACTTCATCATTATTACACCTGACTTCATTATTACACCTGACTTTAACATTATTACACCTTACTTCATCATTATTACACCTGACTTTATCATTGTTACACCTAACTTCATCATTATTACAAATAACTTCATCATTATTATACCTTACTTCATCATTATTACACCTGACTTCATCATTATTACACCTGACTTCAACATTATTACACCTAACTTCATCGTTATTACACCTGACTTCATCATTATTACACCTGACTTCATCATTATTACACCTGACTTTATCATTATTACAACAACTAACTTCATCATTATTACACCTGACTTCATCATTATTACACCTGACTTTATCATTATTACAACTAACTTCATCATTATTACAAATAACTTCATCATTATTACACCTGACTTCATCATTATTACACCTGACTTTATCATTATTACACCTAACTTCATCATTATTACAAATAACTTCATCATTATTACACCTGACTTCATCATTATTACACCTGACTTTATCATTATTACACCTAACTTCATCATTATTACAAATAACTTCATCATTATTACACCTGACTTCATCATTATTACACCTGACTTCAACATTATTACACCTAACTTCATCATTATTACAAATAACTTCATCATTATTACACCTGACTTCATCATTATTACACCTAACTTCGTCATTATTACACCTAACTTCTTCATTATTACACATGACTTCATCATTATTACAAATAACTTCATTATTACACCTAACTTCATCATTATTACACCTAACTTCATCGTTATTACACTTAACTTCATCGTTACTACACTTAACTTTGTCATCTGTTCACACTGTAAGTTTTTAAAAGACATTTTTATTTCTAATAACAAAATATAGTATATTTTTAAAAGAAAAAATGCCTGATGTCAAAAATGTGATGATAATTTTAATGACACGTTCTTTCTAAAAATCATTGCTCCATTACTCACCGATGAGTTGCTTTTTGAAGAGACGGCTTCTTTTTCTGCATCTTCTGCATCTCCAAACGACTCTGGAAACTTCAATCATAATCCTTTAAATTTGCACTGGTTTTGTTTTACAGCACAGAAAGCCGAGTGCAGATACAAAAAAAAAAATACCAAAAAATGAAAACAAAGCTTTTGGAAACCTGCTTTCATCACATTTAAGGTCAAAGACAAAAACTTTGCCCGGGATTTTAACTGAGTGTGTTGCTCCTCTGTGGACAGCAAGTCCAGTGTGAAATGATGTGACCTCACTGGCTCTGTTTCCTCCCCTCTCCCTCCCCTCTCTGGCATTTCACATATTCTCACTTTTACCCTTTCTGATTTTATGACAGCACTTTTTACGATGAGAGAAATGCACACCAAAGAGAGCGTTTCACCCCATGTGAAACTGAGATTTGCTTGGTTGTGATTTATTAGAAAAATTAGCCAACACATGTTGCATATACTTTATGCAACTTATAAAAAATACAAAACTTATATTAATCAAAATCTTCTTTGTGTTGCAGTTTACTCTTAAAATCATCTGTTTTAGTCAGTGAGTCAGGAAACATCTAGGGATAGCCCCTTTTTTTTACAAATGAGTCACAGGTTCAGGGTCTCTGGTTGCAGCAGAGCGCTGATTCAGGGGGCTAATGGTGAGTCTAAACGGAGGCGCATGATAGGGAAGATGGCCTGGAACGATGTAAGGTGATAGGTGGAGCGACACGAGAGAGGAGGGGTCAAAGGGTATCGGTTCTTCTTAGAGGAGACACGAGGTTGAGGCATTCCTAACGTAATTAGATTGTCCTGGTTGAATTCACGTTTATTTTTAAAATTATATTACACACATGAAACATTTTAAGTTCTAAACAGTCAAAGATTATATATTCTAAATTGTTTGTACTACTAATTATAAAACTACATGCAATTGAAGGTAGATTCATACTTCCAAAGGTTCATACAAATTCTTTGAAGATGTCAGACTAATGCATGGCATTGAATTGGGGCTGTTAGGGATATATAAAAAAAGGGAAAAGTACATATCTGCCAAAAAACTCAGACATTTTGAACTTAATTTCAGAATTTCAGAATATTTCTTGTGGGTTTAAAAGGGAACTTTATTTACTAAACATGAATAGTATAAACCTTAATAATCTAAATTAACTCAATTAAGAGCCACAAATATTAAATGACATCTAAAAAACCAAAATGTTCAGATTTTAAAAATATTTATATAATATAAATAAGTTATTAAGAGCCACTGTGAAATGTCCAAATGGACACATGTTGCAGACCTCTAGTGTTAACAGTGTATTTTATTACATCAGTCTTTTCTGAAGCTGATTTCTGAAATCAGTGTGTATGAGGAAATATCAGGGCAACAGTCTGATTTTAACCCCTGATTAATGCTGATGAATGCTGCTGCAGAAAACCGGCAGGATGTGTTAATTATGCGAACATGCTGCTGCGTACGTTGAGTCTCACAGCATCATAGCACCTCACTGCAAGCATGTTTGGTATTGTGTGAGGTAAAGTGTTAATTTGAGAACTCCAGGGTTTGGTTTCAACACGGCCAGCCTAACTTCTCCACTTTCCGTCTCCTGCTGAGTTTTCAAAGCACGCATTGAAATATTAGGTCACGTTTTTCTAGTCTCTTTAGCAGCTATTTGTATTTAACATTTATTTAACAAGATATGTCTCCCTGAGATTAAAAAGCTGCTTTTCAAGTGAGACCTGATCTGGCATTGCAGCAGCACACCGACAACTACAAATCAGAAATACACACATCAACAACAATTTGGATAATAAAGGAAAAATATCCAAAACATTTGTAAAAAGAGAAAGCAAATACAACTTAAAAGGAACTGATATTTTCAAAAACATTTAGATTCAGAACAATAGAAAGACGCTCTTCAGTTAAAGATGTCAGTTTGGCCGAGAGATTAAATAATATAAATGTGCTTCTGCGTTTCATGATGAAGTGATATGAAGTAAACTGATGTTTTGTTGAAATATGTATGTAATCTGATCTGAATAACTAGTTTTATTTGAATGCGAATTGGAGGAAGGTATTATAAGTTTATACTTTGTTCTGCTCATTTTCATTCATGATTTCTTTTAGTTGTTACATGTACTTTTATTTATTATTGAGTGAACTAAGAAATAAAATGAAATGAAACAGAAAACACAGCCACAAAAAATGACTAAAATACAACTTCAGTAGTCAAAGCATTTACAAAAATATACCTTATTTACAAACTGATTAAGAGTGGCCTTAAATACATTAAAAGAAAAAACTTCCTTCAACTTCCAGTTGTTCTGCAGTCGATTCCAGTTTGAGGGAGGATTTGAAAATGACAGAAAATTATCTCATGAAAACAATTATAAACTGGAGATTTGGGAGGAATAAACCCAAGATGGATTTATAAATAAAATAATACCAGTGGGAAAATATACAGGTGGCACACTGCAAAAACACAAAATCTTACCAACTACTTTTGGCCTAGTTTCTAGTGCAAATATCTACTTCAAATAAGACAAAACTAACTTATAAGTATCTTTTCTGAAAAGGTCCTATCTCTATTGGCAGATAAATGTACTTATAGCAAGATGTTTTTTCCATGTCATAAGTAAATTTATCTGCCAGTGGAAATAGAACTGGGTTGCTAGGTGATGGGCTGGGCTTGTTTGGCGTTGCTAGGTAACAGAGCACATGGAACTAATACTTTTTCATACCTGAGTGAAGTTGACCCCGCCACCTTCTTCAAATCAGACAAAATTGGTGTCAAACAACTCGACTACGTTTGCGCTGGTTTGTGCAGCAAAGATTTTCGTTTGTGCCGCTATCATTTTAAGTGGGGGGGCTGGTTGACCTTTAACCTTTCATTAATATCTTCAAAGCCAAAGCAGCACAAACGAAAATTTTTGCTCCACAAACCAGCGCAAACATAGCCGACTTAATTGACACCCATTTTGTCTGATTTGAAGAAGGTGGGGTGGCTGGTTGACCTTGGATGACCTCTAAAAACATTTCTTTACATCTTTAAAATGATAGCAGCACAAATGAAAATTTTTGCTGCACAAACCAGCACGAATGTTTGACACCAATTTTGTCTGATTTGAAGAAGGTGGGGGGACCAACTTCACTCAGGTCTTTTTTGAAAACAAGCTTCTATATCTTGCTGATGAGTTACTCCAATTAGTAATTGAAGTGTACCAACATATTTTTAATAGAAACTGGACATAAAATACTTTGTAATATTGTGTGTTTTTGCTGGGTAATAACTGGAGCATTTCTGTGTGGAACCGTTCTGATGTTGGTGTTCAAAACACGGTCATCAGATGACAAAGATAGGTGACAGAGGAACCATGTTAAGTTTTTTGGGGTTTTTTGAGTGGTCAGTATGATTGAAAAGGTTCAATCCACATCGGAACCAATGAAAAGCTGTAAAAGAATTGATTTATGAGGAGCTGGGACATGCTTGGCATAGCTAGAGGGAACAAGCGGTGCTGCCATGAGTTAAAGTGATAATATCAGAGGCAGTTGTTGAAAGACCCAACCTTTAGTCAGAGTGAGTGAAGGTCACCATCTAGACACATTAGATAGTTAAGGCTAGACTTGTGGTTTAAAAAGACGTCATAATTTGGGTGTTACTGAGTTTGACAGTACGTATCTTGCCAGGTGTGAGTTTCACATCAGAGTTTAGGACAACATGGTGCAGGCAGACGGCCCTGTGTACTGTTCTGGTTGGTTTCCAAGACTGCTATTCAACGGCTTCAATTTGAACATCATCAACTCTTTAAAGCTGCAGGATGTAGCTTTGAAAAAAATGTTTTGTACATATTTGTTAAAACTGTCATGCTGTGACAGTATAAGACAGACAATCTGTGAAAAAAAAATCAATTTCCTCCACCTCCTCCCTGTGCTATTACCATCTGAAGAAATGCACCGCTCCCGGTCAGAAACAACCAATCAGAGCCAGGAGGTGGGTCCTAGCACTGTCAATCAATGTACTCTATGTGCTAAGGATGGAGAAACAACTTATTGTTTCAGGAAAACTGTTTACCCGCCGTCATCGGAGGCTCTGCTAACTAGCCTTAGCATTGGTGGCAGGATGTGTTGTGGTGAACCAGCAGTAGAATAATAAACTGATTGACAGCACTAAGACCCGCCTCCTGGCTCTGATTGGTTGTTTCTGACCGGGAGCGGTGCATTTCGGCAGTCAGTACTGGGAGCATTTATTTATTTATTTTTTTACAGGTTATCTGCCTTATATAATACTGGTAATTTAACAATAATAATTATGTAGATTTTTTTTTTTTTTAAATAAAAGTTATGCAGCTTTAACTTCTGTCAGTGCTGGTTATGTTGAACATTGTTGCTAAAGATAAAATCTAATTTTGTAGGTTAAGAACTCATATTGTTAACCAAAACAATTTAACGAAATAAAAGCAGATAATTTATGTAATTTGTTTCACCAAACAAGCAGTACTATCTCCTTCAAATCCACTTTCAGATCTCCAAAAAAACAAAAACAAAAAAAACCATAAAACAAATCTTAACCAAGAAATTATATTTTTGACATCTGGTGCAACATGTTAAGTCTGAAAACAGATTAAACTACAACTAGATCCAACAGAAAGTAACTTGAATTCCAGTTTTCCATCATTTTATTTGATTAATGACTGAATTATGGCTGCAGCGACAAACTGCAGAGCTTGTGGGAAAGAAAAGTTTAACATTTTAACACATTCTTATATCACAGTTACAAGTACAGAACAACAAAGACAGTAACTAAATTTAAATCAGTAGAAAAAAATGTGAATGAAGACATGCTGCTACCCTGATGGGGAACAAAAAGTCTAACTGACTCCTGAGGTTTAAGGATGGCGTGAACGGATTAGTTTACTTACAAAAACACAGAGTTACACACTTTTTTTCCTTGAGGATTTGAAAATAATGTCCTGTTTACAAGCTGAGTGTAAAAGATTACAATGGATAATGTGACTGAAGTTTTCAAGATTCCAGACGATCAACAAATACTGAGTTCACTCATTTCACAAAGTCTTATTTGCTTTTGAAAAATATTACAGCGCCTGCGCTTTGGTCTGTTCACTAATCTGAAATGTTCAACAAGAAGCATCTAAAATGAACAGCAATGCTAAATACGGAGAATCCACCTGCTTATTGTTTGTCATTGTAATTCTGCAGTTAGTGGCACCTCCAGAAATTTTTCAAACGGAAAATGTTTCAGGGCCACACCTAATGAAACAAAAAAAATAATTTGTGCATTTATTTATTAGGTTTAACAATTATGTCTTCATTAAAGAAGATGCTTTTTCAAGATATAAATATGACTCTTTGAGGAGACCAGTATTTCTCAAGAGGGGTCCATGGCCCCCGCTGGTCCACCTCTGAGGGTCGCCACTGTTTCAGTTGTTTTTAGATGCAACTCCAACTACCAATCATAATAAACAATACCTGAATGAGACTAAAGAGCTCCCTTTAGCTCTGGTTCATTTAGTACAATTTCAGGAAGTTACTAACTATGGAAGAAAGTATTTCTGTTTTGTTTCGCAGGACTTTGTAGGTGGTGAATGTGGTTTAAATGGGTGCTGTCCATCTCCCCTGCTTTGTTATTTCATATTGTTGTAGTTTGGCTGTTTTGTGCACACTATGAAAACCAATGATTTAAAATAATTTTTAATAATCTCCAGTAAGAAAATGCAATTGTATAACTTTGATTTGCCTGGGTATAATAAAAACAGAGTTTAAATGTTAGCAAAAAATGTACAATTAAATTAAACATGAACATTTTTGTGAGTATTTATCTGCATAATTAATCAATCTCCGGACTAAACAAATTTTTAGGTACAGAACAGCTGAAACAGATTTTTTTCTGGGTGTGAAGAAACGAAAAAAAAGGTCAAATAAAGTCGTTTTAGAGCTGGTGGGTGAGTCTCTAAGCTTTCAGTCACAGTGAGCGGTGCCTCTTGGTTCATAAGGATTTACAGTCTGCAGGTGATCAATTCCCAAAAGCCCATGTTACATGAGCAAATGAGGTGAAAGAGGCAGAAAAAAAAAGAAAAAAAGAAAAAAGGATCACCGATTACAGATCTTTGAAACATCTGACCTCCCAATTCCGATTTTGGCAAATGGCAATTTTTTTTGCCTGAAATGCTACTAAAAAGAGAAAGAAAGTTGCTAAGTTGGCAACAGTGGGGCGACTGTCAAACCTCTCTCACTGAGAGGAGGAAAGTCATTGATTATTGACCGTTGCAAAGTTACACAAGATCAGTGGATAAGATCGGCTTCATATATAAGTATCGGTCAATCCCTTATTTCTCAAAATTAAGGACATCGGCAAAGATAAACTGGCTGGCTGATAAATCGGTGCACCCATAAAAGAAAATGTTAATTAAAAAATGTTCATATCAGAAAAAAAACAACAAAAATGTAAAATATCAAAACAAAAAGCTGCTCACAGTTTCATTAGCTGTTACAAATGATTTACTGTTTTTTTTTTTTATTATTTTATACGTCAAATATTTACAGCCTACCAGCCACTAAACTGACAGGCTGTTGAAAGTAAATCATATATTCCTTATAATGAACAAAAATCACCCTACCAACGTAGGGAATTTGTGTGTGTGTGTGTGTGTGTGTGTGCGTGTGTTAGTGAGATGGCGAGCGGGGATGAGGTGGCGGTGGTGGAGGTGGAGGAGGAGGGAAGTCAACATAGGGGACAGAGTTTGGATGCCAGAAAGACGGGGAGAAAGATGGGTTGAAAAACGCTGGAGGAGGAAAAGGAGGAGAAGAGTAGAGGGGGAAGCTGGGTGGAGAGAAAGGGTGATGATGATGAGGAGGAGGAGGAAGATAAGGGGAGTGGGAAGGAAAGTATGCAGGAGGAATGTCCGTGTGTCCAGGTGGAGGGTAGGAGTGGGCGGATGGCGTCGGCGCATTTCTCGGGTGCTGATATCGGACTCGGTTTCTGGCGTGTCGGGGCTGGGAAGCCCGCCGGTCGTGGTTCTGCTGCTGACTGGATTTATCTGAAAGAGAGGAAAAAATCTTAAAAGTTTTTCACTTTTTTAAAATAGATCTATGTTAGGTTCAAAATCTTTTCCCATCTTTTGTCTGTTTTATATTCTTGTGATATATCTAAATGTAAATATTTATAAAATGAAGTGGAATAGTTTTACTTTTCAAAATAAAGTTCCTCATACATAAGCCTGGCACAATAAGCAATTAATCGCATAATAAATTAAAATGAGCTCAATAACTTCCATTCTGATGATTAATATTTTATGAAGGGCAATTCTGTTTACATAGTAATAAATCATAATATATTTTATACATAGTTTTGGTGGTGTGTGGTTTTTATTTATTGCTTTCGGTTGTTGTGTTTTATTTTGAATATTTAAAATGTCTTCCATTTCAAAATTAAAGTTTATTAGTTTTAGAAAGGGCAAGGCTGCATTAACAAGCCATTATCAAATATATTACAGCAAATGGTCTCAAAATGACAATGTTATGATTTATCGCAATAATTTCCAGCAAAATTGTGACAGTCATACTCGTATATGTTCTCTGTTTTTTGCATAAGATCACAAAAACAGTTCTTCCTTTTGCAAAGTAAATGTGATTTAGATGCGAAATGGCATGAAGTATGCATCTTCGCTGCATATTTTATAAATAGTTTTGTTTTTTAATATCTGCAATCATCACTGCAATATCAGTGTGTGAAACATTAGAATTGCAAAACACAGCTTAGAAATTTGTATTTTTTTAATAAAACTCCTGGCTTTATGAAAATATATAAAAGTTAAATGAATGACGACACCAAAACTGTCAAAGTGAAAAAAGAGAAGATAAGTTTCTCCGACATCATAATTATGTTTGTGGGAGTACCTGAACAGCCATTTTCCCTCCTTTTGTTGTTTCTTATTTTTCTTTTTGCCTCCTGCTCCTTCTCATCATCGCTATAATCCAAAGCCTGGAGGAGATGGAGAGAAAGAAGAGTTGTGTACCACACTGTATTTTTCTACATTCACAGTTACACTGTCATCAAAATTTTTATATTTAGAAATATAAAGAGAGATTCAAAGGTTTGGTTACTGCTAGATGGTTTACAACACAAGGCAAAGAAGCGTTTCTCAATCTAGAAAGCCACAGAAACTGATCCTAGCATGAGGTGCGATTACCTCTTCTGGTGGTTCATCATCATTCTTCCAGGAAGCATCAGATCCTTTTAAACTATGGAAAGCAACATTATTTTGTAACACACAGAGTTTTCTACATAGATAATCATCTGCTGGACAGGAGGTGGAGGCGTGTCCTTACAGTTTGAGCTGCTGCATCAGGATGTACTCTGTGTACTCTTTGAGTGCTGGAGCAAAATAAACAGTCGATCCCTCAGTCAGGCCTTTGCTGCTGATCTGATCTGAAGAGTTAAAGCGCAGAACGTACAAAGGACTGCACACAGGGCCGAACACCTCATACACCTAAAACACACCAGCAGAACGTTATCAGCAAGCTGAAAGCATCAGATTTAAATTCAGTCTGACTTTATGTTCTCACCTTTCCCACAGCCACCCTGTCGGACCTGAACAGGATGCTGTCCTCATTCAGAGCGGGCGTGTTCTTAAGGGACTGGATAATAACTGAGAGGACAAACACAGAGTTAAACGACGAAGCGGTTCTGAGGATGCGTTGATCAGCAGGGGGTCCACTCACCAAGCTGTTGGACGATACTGGAGACTGTTCCCACCGGCTGCAGCTCGGCTTCCTCAGGCAAGCTCACAGTGACTTCCTCCACAGCTGGAAGCTCCTGCACACAAACGGGAACAAATGATGCAGCTAATAATAGACCGGCTTACGTTTTCCAACAATATTCCCTTAAAATTAGTGTGACACAATAATAACACTGCAAAAGCATAAAATCTTACCAAGTATTTCAGGTTTAGTTTTTAGTGCAAATATCTTAGCAAACTTGAAGTAATAAAGCTAACTTACAAGTAAAATTTTAGCAAGATATAGATATAGTTTTAAGGAAATAATTCCTTAATACTGATGACAAGGCATTTTCCCATAAGTCAATTTATCTGCCAATGGAACAATAATTTTTTCATCAATATTAACCACTTTTATCCACTTTTTCTCATTTGTGCTTACTCCATTACCTGACTTTTAGTGTCTTGGAAGCATTAACCTGTGTAAGGTGTCTATTGTATTTAATACCTGCTTAAAGTACAATTATAAGGAATACCATGTCATTGTTATCGACTACTTAGTTAACGACAGTTAAAATCAAACACAAAAACTTCTTAACGTTATAAAACAGAAACTGACCTCAAGTAAGACTTCATCTCTAGCTTTGATAGGGGCTGGTTGGCTGAAACCTTCATCAACATCCTCTAACACAGGGGCAGGGGAGGAAGAGGAGGATGATGAAGAAGAGGAGGATGAAGAAGAAGATGAAGAACTGTCACTAGTAAAGGGAAAAGACAAATGTTAGAATCGGTTTTCTTTAGTTTCTAGTGTCGAATCCAGTGCAAATGATCAGCAGGTACATTGCAAAAACACAAACTTTACCAAGTAAAAAAAATAACTTATAAGTAACCTTTAAGCAAGATATAGGGGCTCTACTGGCAGATTATTTAACAAGACATTTTCCCAAGTTATAACTGAAATAATCTGCCAATGGAACTAGAACTTTTTCATCAATATGGAATTATTTATTTAAAATAAGCTCCTATATCTTGCTGAAAAGTCACTTTTAAGTTAGTTTTGTCTTCTTTAAGACAAAACTAACTTAAAAAGTGTAGTAAGGTATCATCATTAAAAAAGAAATACTTAATATTTTGTGTTTTTGCAGTGCACTGTGTGTGTTTGAGTGTGAACACCTGTCTGAATCCTCCGAGTCCTCGTCCACAGCCTCACATACAAAGCTCACAGGGAGCGTTACTGCTGATGTGGCTGTTTGGACAGCTCCTGCTTCATCTGCCTCCGTATGTGTGTTTACTGGTGCGGCATCGTCTCGGGTCACAGAAACATGCTCTGCGTGCGTTACCATAGTGACCTGCACCTCCTTCCCCTCGTTTTCTGATGGCAAGTTGTGATCGTTCATCTCTGGTAGATGTGATGTTGAAGTGTCTGTGTGGACAGACTTGTTCTCACACCCAGACCCCGAAGGGAGCCCATCTGTTTCCTCTGCCTGAGTTTGTATGGCATCCTCTCTGGTCACAAGGAGATTTTCTAGCTGAGTTGTCATGGTGACCTCCATCTCTTCTGCATCCTCCATCGGTGGCGGCGGGTTCTGTTTATCATCATCTGGTGAGCTTCTGTCCATCTCAGAAGCCAATTAAAGTGTTTCCAAGCAGATTATGTCACTCTGCATGACAGAATATGACATAAAGTGGCTGCCACATAAAACTCTTTATACGAATAAAATGTGAACTTCTTATAGTCTGAGCCATTATATATATTTAGAAACTGTATAAGAAAACAAAAATATCCTTTATTGGCCAAATATAAAAATAAGAGTAAAATACTGTACAAACAGGGCAATTTTACAAGATTAAGAAAATAATAATACTAAAATGTTATTAAAAATAAAAATATAAACTATGAACAAAGAAACATTTTTTTTAAACATATAGGCTACGTTAAATGCTAGTTTAAATTTACACGATAATTTCAGAGCAAAACTATTCCGAGTGAAAATAAAACAACTGCTGTAAATAAAATGTCAGCGTGTTATTTTACCAGCATCCAAACTTAGCTCCGTGAGCTAACAGGCTAATGCTAACCGTGATGTTTTTAAACTCGCGCGCGTTCATTGAACCAGCACGAGCTGAAAAAAACTCTCGTTAACGCGATAAACACAGAGCTAACACAGAGCTAACACCGTGACACTGGCTCTGTTTGCAATAAAACCTTTCTGTGTGATACCTGTCTGAGGAGAAGTTACATCCACGTTGAGGACACGCGCACAGGTTTGGAAAATCACTCATACAACTTCCTGTACTGACTTTCAAAATAAAACTGAATGATTAATAGAAAACCCTAAAGATAAGCACATGTTGGAAGAAAATACAACGAAAACATAAAGAACTGGGCAAAACAAATCCTTCTGACAAAAATATCAACTGCTTGTTATTAGATTGTCTTTGTGACAGGCGTCTGTTGCAAGACTATAAATGAAAACTTACAGAAACGCTAAAACATTTAGATAATTTCAGTTCTTTTTAAAAAGATAGTCGTGATGTAAAGTAGTGAGGAACATTTACATATATTTAGATTTAATAACAGAACTCTGTTGATAAGATTAGATTTAAAAGATAATCTCTACATTTAACTTAAACAAACTGCTAAACTCAGACATATGAATTTAACTACAATACTTAGTAATACTAACGTATTATACTTATTAAATTAAGTAGAGCTATTTCGGTAATCATTTTAAAAATATTTTAAAAACACATTTCACTGGGTTCTGTAGTTACTGCAAGGTTTTTTTTTTGTGTTTTTTTTTTAAGTAGCATAAGGGGTTCCTTCAATTAATAAACAGCTGTTTACATGAACTTTCTGCATGTGTAAAGTACAGAGCATGTGTGATTCAACGCTATGGCAAGCCAATTTGCCATATTTTTTGCTGTGCGCTAGTCACAGCTTGTGGGCGATCCCTGTGTTGTGCTTAGTGATTTTATGCAGGATAACTTCCTAGTTAAGTCTTGAAACTCTTTGCTCGGCATTAAAATGTCATCAGAGGTGGATATAAGTTGCTAAAGATGGCAGTCAAGTAAAAATGACAATGTTATTTACTACACTTGAAAGTAACTCTAACAGAACAAAACTTGTGTATAAACAAGATGTCTGACTTAAACGTAAGTGTTTCTGGGGCATTTTTAGTTAAACTGTTTCATAACTGTATCATTTTTAACAAATTTATTTTATTCTGTAGTTTTATTAAATACAGAACTTTTCTAATCTTTACTACAACACATTTACAGCTCTGGAGAAAATTAAGAGACCACTTAAAATGACCAGTTTCTCTGATTTAACTTTTTATAAATATGTTTGAGTAAAATGAACATTGTTATTTTATTCTATGAACTATTGACATGTCTCTGAAATTCCAAGCATAAATTTAGTATTCATTTGCTGAAAATGAGAAATGGTCAAAATAACAAAAAAGATGTTAAATCCAATATGGCCGACAGACAAAAAAAACCCTTCTTCTTCTGTAGACGACTCTTGCAGGTAAAAAATATTGTGACATCAGGTAAGGCTTAAAGAACAATACCAGTGATGTATTTTTCAAATAACAACTTTGTATTTGGAGAAAATTACAATTGATCACCTAACAAAAAAATATATATATATTTTTTTACAATTTTTTTCCTACATTTTTTTTATGTCTTAAGAAAATAAAAAAAATGGAAAAAATCCTGACAAAGAATCATAATTCATTAACTTAGGGATTGTTCAGAATGTACTATATCAGGAGATTTTTTATCTGTTTCATTACTGCATTATTTTTTACAGCATTTATTTTATTCTGTAGTTTTTTAATAGAGAATTTCTCTATTCACTTTACTACAATACTTTTATCTTTGGCATTGTCCAGAACGATTCAGAGGTAGGTAAAAGCGGAAACAGTAGATGGCAGCACAAAGCTTTATTCTTCTTCCTGAGCTTTACAATAGAGCATCAATGTGAGCTTTTGAACTCTTCACCCAAAATAATCACTCCAATTTGATTGATCTGATTTGTAAATTCCCAAAAAAAGCTTAATTTTTTCCCCCACCACAGACAATGAAAGTAATTCTTTTCTAACAGACGGGATTTTACTACAGTTTCTGATGGATGTTTGGATGTGGAATGTGCACATAAGTTCTTGAACGGCTGACAAGGAATCTTGATCCAAGAAATGTGTTAAAAACCTTTTTGTTTTATGAGCCCTTTGCTTCAGGACAGCCAAACAGCTGTCAGCCGCAGTTTTAGTTTCTCACTTTTCTAAATATTCATTCTTGACCTTCCTTTGGCTGGATTTCACTACCGTGTCTGTTGTAAGATGTTCATAGTACTGAGGATGTGACAACTCTGATTACAGTCATTTGTTTCTTAACTGCATGTTTTGTATTAGAGAAATTTAAACCATTTAAATTCTGCAGTAAAAATGCAAACCTTCTAGTTTAAGTGTCTCTGTTTTTTCCTTTTTAAGAAATATAAAATAAATAAATGTATTATAAAACACAGGAAATTCCAGTTGCTTACCATTGTTGCAGAGATATCAGCTTACACCATCTAGCTGTTTATAGTAAGGCACTGAAGGAACTTTGCTTACAACAAACACAACGTGACTCAAATGCTTCAAAGCAGGCATTCCCTGTACAGTTTGGTGGAAGTCAGAATGACATATACGGGCCTGTCATCAGCTTTACGTCATCTGTAAGAATAGCTGTTCTAGAAACTTAGCAGGAATCATTTTTGTGTTCCCCCAAGGAGTTGGGAAATTTGCTATTATTGTCCATCCATGTGATTCACCTCTCCAGAATGCTGGAGAGGTTTGTCCCGATCCAAGGGAGTCTGGATAGCAACAAATCTCCCTGATGTATCACTGAAACTCACAAAACTCCTAAATATATATAGATTTTCTCCAACGATACAACACAATGAGAAATTAGAACCTCTTTTTGTGTGAATTCAATGGCAAAATGAAAAAGTACTCCACGTGATTAAAGAGAGGATTCAAAAATAACATCATAATTTATTAATATTCAAATAATCTATGCTGTATTGATGTTGTATAAGTAATAAACCAAAAGGCAAAAACAAATGCAAAGCACAAACTTTACCTGAACAATGGAGAAGCACACATCTAGTGAAAAACAACTACACTGTAAAACATTTGAAGGTGGAAGTCCACCTGCTGCTACGAAAATGTAATTTAAGTCAACAAGAAAACTGTTTTGGTTTTAACTCAGAAATTAAAATTCATGAAGTCAATTTAACAACAAGAGGCAAGTTGTCTAGACATTGTTTTTTAAGTTCATTAATCTTGAATTGTGAGCTTTACTTAATGCTGCAATTTAAACCAAATAATTATTACACAATATGCAAGAAAAAAAACTTCCCTCACCTAATTAAAGGTCACATTTCTCTGTTATTTTTACTCTCAATATCAAGTAAAAATAACTGCTTATTTTACTTTAGAATAATTCAAATTCTTGTTCCAAATTGTATGAACAAAACTTATGATCTGATAATGAATATTAAACATCACAATTAATTCTGATAAAAAAACACATATAGTGTGAACAGGACATAAAAATAAACATTTGCCTTAATAAATCTCAAGAGTCAGATCAATGTAACACATCCATCTCAGGATACAAAAACATGCAAGAAAAGCATTCTGGGAAATAGTTCCCACTCCTGTCTTTTTCCTCTTTCAGTTTTTTTAGCGCTGACCTACAAACTCTAGTTTATCCAACTCTTGGAGGTTTGACAAAATTAATAAAAAAGTTAACACAATTTACTGCTGTACATTTATCTTTCACAAACTCACACATTTAGGTTAAAAATCTAAAACTCTCTAAATTTATTTGACTTAAATAGAAGAAGACAGTAGACACAACTAAATGTGGCTCAAATGTTTTACAGTGTAGGGATCACCGTGACCCAGTTCAACCCATTTCTTTGGCTTTTCGAAACAAAATAATCATGTTTTGTTTCTGTGTACACACACGCAAACTGATTCAAGTATGAAAATCAACAGATGATGTGACTAATAAATTACTCTGAGCCTGAACTGGAAGGAGAAAACCGTTTCCCTCCAAATCTGAATTCAGACTGAAAGGAATCAGCTGCCAAGTGAAGCTGAAATATAACGCCGCTAAGAAAAGATTTAAGTCAAAGCTGATCTAATAATTACATCTGTGACCTGTGGTTAGGGTATTTCCATATTCCAGTGATCGAAATGGTATGTGCAGCACTGCTTCTAGGAAATCCTGCTGAAAAGGAAGGTTTCTGCCTCATCATCAGATCTCTCATCTTTTGTCTTTGACAACAGATGAAGCAATAAAAGTTGCAGCTGTTGCCTATTGTGCCCCTCATGGGTCAGGTTGATATGCACCTGCGTTTATAGTGCAGAAGTTGGAAACTATATCCCCTGAAGCATTTTGCCCTGAAAACAAGTTTTTGTAAGGATGATTTAGAATAGGATGTGCTCCAGCACCATTGTTTTAAGGAATCTATTCCTTTTCTGTGGATGTGCATTGTGACTTGTAGTCTGGGAATTGAGCTTTATTTCTGGACGTGTTTGTTGGTCATAAAGTTGGCAGATGTTGTTTTTCTTGGTTGTCAAATGTTTTTTTTTTCTCTTGTTGTCCTTCACAGTCACACAAAAACAGAAAACAGCTGCTGTTTTTCAGTTTTATTCATTGTGTCACCAATGATAATGTAAAGTCAACATACCACCACCACTAAACACAGATTTTCCCTTTTTGATGGGAACTACCCTCCATCCAAACCCCAACCAATGCATGACAGATGTTAAGAGTGTTTTAAATAAAAAGTCCAATTTATCTTACACATATTAATCTACAGGTCTTATAATTACAGACATATTAGTTAAGTCTCTCTTTGTGCTTTTTTCTTATTTGCTTCTTATGAACTACATCGGTTTTTGAGCAAAATGCCAGCTTAACATGACTCGACTCTAAAAACTATTACTTTTGACATTAATAATGTTTACTTTAACTTTTAAGTTCCTTGTCAAAAAGTTTTATAAACTAAAGTTGTTCATTTGTCAGATTTGAGATTATATTTGTGGCAGCTGAAAATAATTTATACATTGGCATTAGTTATTCTATTATGCATAATTTAAAATAAGTATTTGACATGTTTTTCTCGATTTTTCTCTTTCACACCATTGAATTGACGTAAAATTCACACCAGATGTTGCATTTAATCCATAAATATAATAAAATCAAAACAAATAAGTAAAGTGTAAAAAAATGAAATGACACAGGGAATAAGCATTGAACGCAAGAAGAAAATAATCTGCAATAAAAGGCAGAGAGCCAAGAAACAAACTAAAATCTGCATTTGTTTGATTGGGAAAACCAAAATGATCTTCACAAAAAGTTCTAGGAGTTGCAAATAATACTAATAACAATCACTACAACTAGATTTCTAAGTTTCTGAATGTTCCAGTTAGTGCTGTTGTTCCCTAATTAGGAAGTAGAAAGAACACAATTTCACCAAAAAACAGCCAAGACCAAGTTTTCCACATAATATTTCTAACAAAGGAGCCAATAGAATAAAAATAATAAGAGTTATGGAAGAACCAAGGAGGACTCACAAAGTGCTTCAGAAAGTCCTGGCATTAGCAGAAAACAGCTTTTAAAAACAGTAAGTAAAGCACCGTATTGTAAACTCTCTGCACAATACTTCACTGCTGAAGAAAAGGTATGTAAAAGCTTCTTTAAAGTTGATGCAGAAAATATGGACATGCTAGTTAAACACAGAGAGGACAGTCTGATCAGCAAAGACCAAAGTTGAACTATTTGGATATCAGTTTGTATAAGTTTGTTTTGGCACAGTGTTTTTGTGATGATGTACTGAACAAGAATGATTCATCTAATGAAGAATGAGCTTCTAGGTGTGGTCACATCTAACCTACAGAGTTTTTATTTTTTAACAACTTTTCGCTGCGTTCTGTGTACAAAATACCTTTTGCTTTTTTTATTTAACTCTCCTGTGTTTACCTGTTTTTACTAAAAGCTGTTTTAGGATAATCTGTTTTTATGGCCCATTTGAGGAACAGAGACTTAATTTGACTGAAGATGACGTTTGTAAACCAAAGTATTGTTAAGCATATTATTTAATTTAGTAAAGATTTAGTACAATTGAAGCCCTTTTATGACTCTGGGGATCAGGTTTTTACTGAAACTATACTGCTGTTATATTTCTTTGTAGCTCATAAAGGGTAAAGTTATTGGCTAACTCTATTTCAACAAAGAAAATAATAAACTTGGCAGAAGAACTGTCACAGTTCTTCGTGCAGTCCATTTCAATCTAATTCATGATGTGGAACATTATCGTGCATTTCTATTTTTGTAAAACTCTTAATGAACCATGCATACTTAACGACTGAAACACTAATGAGCCATGGACATTTTCTCTTTGACTAAAGTTTATGGTTCTTTTCAGGCTCCATGTCTTGTGAAATCCTTCCAGATTTCTGCGACATTCACGGAGCAATCCCAATTGAAACCATCAATTCAGATGATTGCAGGACATTGCTGAAACATTTACAATTACAAAACTGAATTGACCTTCAGATGCAGGGTTTGCAAGCTCACCGAAAGTATTTCACATGTGCATCAGGTTTTCTATGGGTACGTAAGAAAATAAAGAAGTAATTGATACTTCCTTAGGGTGTGCTTAACATATACTTGCACAGTATATGTACAAGTATACTGTAAAAATACAGTATACTGTATTTTTACAGTATACTGTAAAAATACAGTCAAAGTATACAAGTATACTACAGTATACTTGTACTACTGTGCCAAAAGTGGTTTTGAGTTGTTCTTTAACGTTTTCTCTGTTATTTATCCCTTTGCTGTGGCCCACATTAACTAAATCATACCTACATCTCCAGGTTTCATTTATTAAAGTTGTTACATTCACTGATCGATGCTGTTTGAGCCTTCAAGGTGTCCATAGTTGTCTCGATAGGAACACTGAACAAGCACGCGGCGCTGCGGGGGGAACCGTATCTGATGGGGAAACCCGAATCGACGTAACAACAGATTTGTTCTACCTATGGATGGCATGTGAAAGAATCGGGTTTTTTGTCCTCCAGCGTTGTGCGCGTGCGCAACATTTGCAGATGTAAACACTAAAGTCTGCAACATTCAGTTTAGATCAGCCCTCAGTTTCACCTTAAAAACATTTCATCCATCGCCTGCCATGCAAAAACGCATTTCTGTGTATTTTTATGTACTTTAAAATCAGGAGGGACCATTAATAGCCTCAGGTTTGGACACCCAGTCTGTCTCACACATACGAACTGATCCATATAAACCACTGACAAGCACAAAAACCACTTTAAAAAGAAAATAGAAAAATAGCTTTCCTTATTAGTAAAGTAGAACCTGTGATTGGTGAGAAGGTCATAGAAATGTTTCAGTATTAATGTTGATGAAAACTATTTTTTTAATAATTTTTTTTCCAGCTTCTGACTCTGTGAAAATACACCACTCATTACAACATCTCTCTAAGCCAAAGTGAAGCAATTATTTTCATATCAGTTCAAATTCCACAAGCGTCTGTGATTGCACGACAAAAAGTGCAGCATTCCAGTTGGGGAATGCACCAAGGAATAATCACACACGCACACACGCGCACGCACACACACACACACACACACACACACACACACACACACACACACACACACACACACACACACACACACACACACTCAGAAGGAAAGTGAGATTAGCTGTCCGTGCACAGGACCTTGACCTGCCTATTTCTGGGGGGTCTGAGCTTTACTGTTTAGATGTTCTGTGTGTTTGGGTGCATGGGTGCTCAATTATTTGCCTAACCAAGAGGTCATTGTTGAGTCAAGGATTTGTTGTTTATGTAACTGGGATCTGGAGAGATGCAGAGTGGAAGTAAAAACACAAACCTTATTTTTTTCTATAATGGTGGAACACTGTGAAATAATTCAGCAAACAAGCCATAAAATCTGCAAAGTTTATCCATGTAATTCACTACTTTCTAAAGCGATACAAAGAAAAACTAATTAGAGAAAAACACAGTTTGAAATGCTGTGCTTAAAGTTAGCTTGACCTGAGACATCACAAAGCTATAAAAGTTGATAAGGAAGTTGTTTTATTTTTAACATCACTTTTCACCCAATGAAAAACGTATCGGCAGTTATTATAGGATATTTAGGTAAATATAGAACTATCCAGCCCAAAATGGAAAACAAAGCATCAGACTGCAGTCTTGGCATTCTAAATTCATCTAAATAAATGAATTTTAGTCTCATTATCAAACTCAAAAAGAATTATTTACCAGTCGAATAATGATTACATTCAAAGTCAAGTTTATTTATATACCACATTTACAACAAACTCACAATCACATCATGACAGGGAATAATGATAAAACAAAAAATAAAATCAGGCAAAAATAATAAGACAATTATAAAACTGGCAGAAAATACCTAATAATATGAATAAAAACACTTTCAGCAATTCATCTCCCCCAAAAAAATGAATCAATGAAGTGTTAATTCCCCCTTTTTCCAAATTGGAAGATTTGTCAAGATGAACATTTATTCAGCACTGATGAAAGAAAATTACACTTCAATTAACAATCCACAGGAACCGTAATTAAACTAATAAAACCCCAAATCTACTACTAATACAACTAATATCTATTTACTTACTACCTAATTTAGCAGAAAACAAACAAAAAACAAACACAAAGCTTTTTAGGCTAAGACAATAAAGTTTGGAAGAAAACAGAAAACGAAGCCAAAGCTCATAACTAAGTTTTGTTTCATCAGCTTTTGCTACGATAGAACAGGAATAAAAAGAGACCACTGTGGTCTGAATCTAGACTATTGGCTCACTTGATAATCTGACTGGATTACCTCTTGTGCTAAATCATAATCCTGTTTCTAAATTCAGTTTGCAGCTCTGGCTGAAATATTCCTCATACTGGAAGTTCTTTCCTAGTTTGTTCAGTCACTTATCTTGGTTGTTTTTCATTTTAAAAAGTCACCTTAAAAGAAGTTCACAAGGTGACTTTGAGCAAATTTCCAAGGCAAAACTGGAGTTTTGAACAATAACAATAAAAGTTTTGGGAGAGGAAAATCACAGTTGGTCAGCCCAAATTCTTCATAATCCACTAGAGACCAAAATCTTAACAGATTATCACTGTAGATGACACACAGTGTCACAACTAAACATATTTACACATGAAACAATTCAAAACATTCGACTGAATAAATATTCCACATTTCAGATTTTAATCTTCACAGTTTCACAACACAAACTCACTATGGATCATTCAAAAAAGAAACTTTGACAGGATTTCAGACAAAATAAAACCTGGTGAGGTCATAAAAACATATCTTTTGAGAATCAAGGAAAGCATTGTTTTCCTGTAAAGCTGTTGCATTTCAAAGAGAAAAACTGTTTTATAGGTGAAAGATCAAAGCTGATCCATTCTGTGTATATCAATTCTCATCCCCTTTGATATCTTTTATTTTGAAGGGGATGAAACTTTTATTTGACCATCCAACATGCAATAAGATGCAACTAAAGGAAATGATCACATGTGTCAAACACAAGGTCAGGGGGTCAAATGGCTTCTAATGTGGCCCTCTAGACTCTAAAGGGACCGTCAAGGCAACACCGTGCTTAAATATTAATTTATCAATCAAATCAAAGCAGTTTTTATCTGTTCACTGCCAAATTACATCAATCAGTCCCTCCATTTTCTGCAAATTATCGTGGAAATACATGCAAAATCAACAAATCCCTGCACTTTTTTGCGCTAAAGCATAACTGTGAGTTTATTGCAGATTTTTTGTCAAAAATGGTAAAGAATATTGGATCCAAGTGACGTTTTACTCCCATTTGCAGGTGGGTGTGTTTGTTCTACGAAACACCTACCTCAGCCTAACATGATGTCAAGTTATAATCCATAGTAATGAGTAATAAAAAGTCACATTTCCCATCATACATAAGTGAAAATATTTCTAAATTAGTACCACAAACACTTTAATTTTTATTACAAAAAATCCCAGAAACAATCACAAAATCCTGGAGGGCCTGAAAAGATGTTCAATATCATTTCATTTTAAGAATTTATTTTAATTTTAACAGGTTTTAGCAAGAGATTCTGGCACAACCTGCCGTTTAACAACATTCATGATCTTTATTTGGCCCAAAATGTAATTGAGTTTGACAATCCAGACTTAGATGTTTTTAAACAAAGTGAGTTGAAATATATAACACAATTTAATTTTCACATACATTTCTATACACAATCATCTGTAGCTGTGCCAAATAACTTTGATGGCAGTACTGAAAACTAAATAAAACCTCCCAAAAAACATTTTTTCATGACTCTGCATGGTATATGAAAGTTGATCCCGTTTCTTTTAACAGACGTAGCTAAAAAGGAATGAAACCAAAGACACGACACAGATCCAAAGCTCCAAACAAACAGCCATTATTCAGGTCATTGACCTGCTTCCTTTGACCCGGGCCAATTAATGCTGTCTAACTGTCAACCAGCTAACAAAAGGAGGCTTATCTCACCCATAACAGGCTTTCCTCATAATTAATTATTGCATGTGTGTGGGAATACAAACTGGAGATGTTTTTAAATTAAATTTCACACCTAATTACCTCTTTCCATTTGTCACATGCAAAACATTTGAAAATGGCCTCAGTTTCCTTAACAAACTACTCCAGCTTTGAACTTAAATATGGTTTATGTGCAAAGAATTACTGCATGTATCTGTTTTTTTTCTCCCAGTTTTATCATCATCATCATCATCATACCTATATTGAAAGTATTTATGTGTATTTGACTGCAAAAACAGCAGCATTCACAAATTATCTTGAAAATAAACAATAAAAATCAATCTACTTTTATAGTACTTGTTTAAAAAATAAGCAAACTCTTACAACTTTAAATGAAGTAATTATTGAACCTTCAGGTTCCTCTTCAGATGCAATTCCCACATTTCTTTTTAAATAGGTTTTTTACTCAGTTGAACCATCAGCTCTTTATGTCAAGAATAATAGTTTTATCCCCAGTTTGGTCCCACATATATTCAAGCTTTCAGCCTAAACCCACTGATTTAAATAAAAAACAATAAAAAACACTTCAACCTCTGCAGTTTGTTTTAGTTTCAGGACAATCCAAATTCTCATTCCATTCAAAAATATTGTCAAAAATAGTTTTTATCCAAATAAATGCAAAATGTATACTTTCGATGCTTTCATCTTTGAGGAAAGTCGAGGCTTTTTCAATGTCAGAAGCTTTATGTGTTTATCTAAAAGCAGTTTTCCTGTGAATTTGACAACAATTTCTTGTTGAAACTCCCACTTTTGTTCATATAGACAAATGTAGATCCTTAGAATATATTAGAATAATATATGAACTTTTGTTCATATAGACAAATGTAGATCCTTAGAATATATAAGAATAATATATGAACTTTTGTTCATATAGACAAATGTAGATCCTTAGAATATTATCCATGTGGAGAGTTGAAAACCTCAGTCCTGCTTCAGGGTGTTGATGTCAGAGCAATGGCTCAACCAGGAGTCGATGTGATTGTTAAACAATTTATAGTCTACAAATTCTGTCAAGACATGTAAATGAGGTATTGGCTCTAAATGGGACAACATGATTAAATAAATTAATTCTTCATTAATCTGTGTTTAATTGTTCCACGGTGGAAAAAGAATAGTCCAAATGATTAAAAGAAAAAATCATAACATTTATTTGCCATTCACAGCAATCAACCATCCTTATGGTATTGTTTCCATTTAAGATAACATTAGCATTTTAGCAAACTTTAGCTTTTGAACAGGTGTTTTCATACTGAGTAGATTATATTTGTTGCAGGTCAGCATGCTAGCGATAGCCCTTATGCTAGGGCTATCTGAGGACATAAGACAGCTACTATTAGCAATAGCTGTAAATGCAAGATGAGTCTAATTATTGCAAAATTAAAAGAATTTAAACTTCAGTTAATTTCTTGACAAGTTTGAGCTTGGAAGTTTCGCCTTCTGAATGGTTGAGCGAAGAGACATTTTTTGTAAGTCTGCTTTGATTTTAATGTGTGTGTGTGTTTGAGCGTGTGTGTGTGTGTTTTGCAAATGTGAGCATTTGTTTATGTATGTTGTAGTCCTGTGGAATGCTGGTCATGCTGAAGGATTTCACATCCCCTAACTTGTCTGCAATGTGGCCCCTCACAACACATTATTCTTCAATAACAAAGTCTGCTAGACTTTAGATGGAGCATGACCCCCTACACAGAGGGAAGTTTCCATTTCTCCACTGCATGCACACACGTGTGTCAGTATTACATTTCTCCTCAAGGTCTGTACAGTAACTCTCTCACTTTGAAGCATGCTAGGCAAATTTTCTTTAGCTGAACCTACTTATGATCTGTTGTGGATTCACTTTGTTTATACTTTTACTCATTAGGAGGAGACATACAGTGATGAAGTTTTCTGATTTGTGACAATAAACTGCCTCTCTATGCTGTAATCAATTGCAGAAATGTTGAATTTAACAGAGCAAAGATAAAATATTTTCTGGAAAAGATGTTTCTTGATACCAAACTAGTAATTTGCTGGGTTTTAGATAAATAGATAGGCAGATTTTTTCACCTATAGCACAGGAAATATATCTTGTGTAAGTGAAATAATTTGCCAATTGAACAAGTTGTTTCTCATCAATATTAAGAAATTATTTACTTAAAATCAGTTCCTGTATCTTACAGAAAAGTTTGTTTTTCCTTATTATAAATTTAAATATGACTGATTTATTTTGTTACTTCAAGGAGTATTTTTTACAACACTGTACTTTCTACTTTTGAGTAATTTTATTAAATTTAGATTAAAAAATACTTTATTATTAACCCCAGAGGGAAATTAAATGTTGCTGTAACTCATTAATTTAGTTTCTTCAAAGAGTTGTTGTGCTGGAAAGATCTTCTGCAGCAGTATTATGAAGTAATATAAAGTATTTTTAGTCGTGAGTAAAATTTCTGTATTTTCTACCCACTGAATGAAAAACAAACATGTTTCAACTAAAAATCCAGTAGAAACAGACACAGACACACACCTGCAGTTTTTGTTAAAGTTTCATAATTTATTATTGAGAAGAACTAATTCGGAACATTTTTCTTTTATTTTCCTCTGTTATTTTTGTTACTTATATGAATTATTGTAATATTTGTCCTTGAAATACCAACATTTTCACTTAACTTTATATTTGGTTCGACTGATTATGTCATTTTTAAATATTAAATAACTGCTAATTTGATCAGCTGTTAGTATTTGAGTAGATATAACAAATACTTTTTCTTGGATGCTACTTTTTACTTTACTTTAGTAAACATATGTTGAAGTAGTGCTACTCTTAATTGAGTACTTTTGGTTACTCTGCCCACCTCTGAGTATTTTTCCATCTGTCCTCTTGCTGTTTAAGTAAGGGGGCCACCTTTGGGCTCTTATTTTGAAGGCACACGCGGTTGGTTTCTCTGCGATAAATTGACGCGACAGCCTCCGCTGACCCTCCGGATTTATCTGTTTCCATATGACCGGGCTTCCATCCACAGCGGCTCCCAGACACATGCTGCCGGCCCTCCGCGGAGCAACAGTTGGACCTTGACAGCGAGAGAGAAAGGAAAGAGAGGGAGCCGGGCCAAATGTGAGAGGCTGATCAGCCGCAGCGGCGCACATTCAGATTTTAAATCCCCCTCTTTATGCGCCTTGGACCACAAACTTGCGCAGACGTCTTATAAACATGCACCTTTTGGGAATATCTCTGTTTCTGCCATATTTGCTCTACACTAACCTGGCCAGCGACTTCAGCCACAGAGACTATGATGATGAGTACGCGGAGCAGGAGCCGATGGACGAACCGGTGAGTTTAGTTGGAGGAGAAACTTTGTTTGCCTGCGTTAAATTTGTAACGCAGTTGGCCCACTGTGGACCCCCACGCTCCATCATGTGCTCGCTTATAATCCCAGAGCATTTCTTTGTGGAGTCTCTCTGTGGGAGAGCAGAAAGTGTTGGCAGGATTTCAGTTCTTTATTGTTTGAATAACAAAACAATAGGTTCTTGTTCTCATTCACTTCTTTTATCACTCAAAACGGCCTGGTTTTTGTCACAGATTTATTAATTTTTTTTCCAACACTCAGCAGACCTTTCCAGGGAAACGAGGCAATAACTGGACTGGAAGTGATGCTGAGTGGGATTATCCCTCTACTGTCCAAGTGAGAAATCAGTAGAAGAAGAAACTGTGGCTCTTGGGTTTATGCATGTTTTGGTATTTCTCACTAGACACCAATGATTAAAGTGACAATAAAGATAATAATAATAATGATGACCTTCATTTAACCAGATACAAATCCTTGTTGAGAGCTGCAATCTGCCCTGTTTACAAGTATCAAAATGTACATTTTCCAGTCAGAGAAATAGATTTGTTTAGTTTCAAAATCATAAAAACAGGTTATAAAACACACAACTATCAAATGCGATGTTAATCAGCAAACATAAAAGCAATAGAAACAAAAAAGCAGAAAATCCATTAAAAAATATGATTAAAAATTTACATTTATTTTGATTTTCTGATTATGAGTACAATAATAAAATCATACCTGCCTATCCTGCCTGGAGGTGACATTTGCACCTGCACACCTCCAAGGTGTTGTTTCAAGCATCTTATATGTTAAATATAGGCAAACAGGCATGTAAATGAGGATAAAATGTTCTTTTATCAATATGTATTTTGAAATCTCTCCACTTCCTGGTTTGGGTGACAATGTCATGGGATGAAGCGTTACTTTGCCAGACCAAGTTGATGTGTCAAAAATGTAGAAAATTCACCTTTTCCATTGCTAGTGATTTAATTTTCTTAAAAAAAAAAATAAAACCAGACTCTTACTCTTTTTCTATTCTGTTATTTATAGCAATTCTGTGTATACATTTCAGAAGCTGTTGTGATGAAAGTGCAGACAGCAAGTCTGTCAAGAACCTTTTGTCAATATTCTTAGTAACACACATTCTCTGTCTTCCTTTTCTAACATATGTAGCAACAATAGATACCCTTTAAGTTAAAGTCCATGTTTTAATCTTGTTTTTAAAGCTGCTGCAAAAGGTCGGAGACAAGAAAAGCAAAGTCAGGTCTGCTTATACATGATGCAACTGAGATAACTTTGGCTTAAACAAATAATATAAAGCCATATGATTTAGCTATAGTGAAGTAAATGAATTAATTTAATTTAAATAAACATTGACCATTTTTAGTTTCTTTACCAGTTTTTTTTAACAACAATTCATTTCAATAACAGTCAAATTCAGACTGATTATAAATAGAGCCGCACAACATATGGAATTGCAATCATCAGTTTAAATGTGTGAAATATTGCAATTGTAAATCAAAGCTTGGATTCATCTTTTGTTAGGCTATAAAATTCCAGGAATCCTGGATTGTATTTGACCAGTTGGGTGGACTTTAAAGCCCAAAGAAAGTGGTGTGAATATCATGATGATGGAAAAGAAAGAGAAGAGTGTGGAAAATGTGGCTTAATTGCAGATGATGTCATCAGTTTCATGCTTTGCCTAATTTTACCCGGTTCAGTCTACTTAGGATCGATTTCAGTACAGCTCAATTTAGTTTTAAAACCTGGATAGTCGCATAACTCTTGGAAGAAATAATATGCAGGTTGGTGCACAAGGTGGTGGTTACTTCAGGTGTCATCAGGTTTGGTCGTAATCTAGAAACTCAGCACAGGAAGAACCATTCAGAAAAAAATACAGAGATCAAGAACTTTTTCACAGTAGACAAGCTGCTGCTATAGAAGAGTTTTGTTTTTTCATCTAAATGGAAACTTAAACCAGGAGAAATCTAATCGAAATCAATTTTCCAATTGTAACAAAAGCTAGGACAGATAGTTTCTATTAAAAAATATATGTTTTGTTTATATTATTGCCTGAAACGCATGCAGGATGTAGCTGGTTGTATCCTTTAGGCACCACAAGGGGGAGCTGGAGTCCCCATCAGCTTCCACTATGTCTGCTGTAAAATCCCTATGCAAAGCCAAACAATGCAGTAAAAAGCAGCTAAAAGGGTCAGAAGATTTCTTTTGTTTACATTCAGAGACACGTGTGAATTTCTTTTGGAGAAAAACCAGAGTTTTGCTTTGGTCTGATGTTAAAGCTGTCTTAAAGGGTTACGGTTAGATAAGCTGCACATCTTGGACAATTTGTGTTTTTCTTATCACAGCTCTTCTGATCTGTTCAGTCTGTTCTGGCTCATCTGAAGTCTTGTAAGTGAGTTTCAAGCAGAGATTTTCACATCTCAATTTTTCCAAATCCAACTTAGGTCTCCAGTTTCTAATGACTGACATTAGAAGTAATCATATCAATAAACACTCGTTGAATCCACAGCGTCTAGATCAGCTCTAATCCGGCTTTCCAAACCTGTGCTACTTTGGCCTAATTTAAAAAATGCTTCTATTTTCTTTCTAATGACTGTTAACATGTTTATTGTCCAGTTCTTCATTATATATGGCACTAAATATGGCTTCAGGTTCTTATGTTTAATTTTACAACACACTAAATGAAACAAAGCGTAATAAGTAATTTTAAGTGCTTCCAAATTCTGAATGAAAAGAACAGGAAGTGCTTTTATTTTTGAAATGTTCAGATGGAAGTGTCCAATGTTGCAGCTCGCTCAGAAGTTGGTTACATTTATTTTTGTTTCTGAAACCATCCAAAGTTGTTTAATAAAGCGTGCAGTAGGAGAGCAATCTGAATGAAGCTACAACTAATATGGACAGATTATGAGCCACAAACAACCCATAATAATCCACTCATAAGGTCATTCTGTCATAGTAAAACATGTGCAGCAGCTGGAGCTTCCTTTCATTCTGCAAATAAATGACTCAAGTCCTAGACCAAGAGTCCAAGTCATGTCTCAAGCCTAAGTTGAGTCCAAAATTGTTTATTTTTATGGCTTAAAAGCAACTTGTCCGATCAGGAGCTTTTTCTCTCACTAGCACTCGACTTGCTTGTTTGTTTTACCCAGAATGCCCTGCGCTATCATCCATGGTCTCCAGTCTGCTTCACATTCACTCTGAAATGCCCGGTTCACATCTCCCAAGTGGACTTGGATTAAAGCGGACCAAACACGTCTGACGTGAATGTACCCTCTGAGTTCAACCACTCAAACAAAAGGTTTAAACTTATGCTGAAAAAAGATACAGATTAAAGTGAATTAAATTAAACTTTGCATGATGGAGGAAAGGATGAAGCTCAAGTGAGGAGGGAACATCCTGGGAGTGGGATGTGTGTGTGTGGCTGGGTGGGCTGTTGGTGGTGCAGGATTAGGAGGGGGTCCTTTCAAATTAGTCAGTGAAAAGAGCCAACAGAGACAGGTGTCACAAGGGTCAAGTGGATGTGTGTGAGGGGTATGAGTGTGTGAGGCAGAGCCATGTAGACAAAGAGCCAAAAGGAGAAGATAAGTGTTTCTATTTGATCACAGTAGAGTCCTAATTGGGATGATGAGTTTCTCTCCTGCCTTTCAAGTTCTCCTTACTGAGGAATTTCACCGGATCATCCCTAATGTCAGAAGGAAAACTCATGTAAGCAGCTGCCAGGTGGTGTGTGTGTGTGTGGGTGTGTGTGTTATACGGCTGGTACTTCATGTAACAGGATGAATGTAATGTTCGTCTGTGTTCGTCTCAGATCCAGTAGGTTGACTTCACAACTCAGGTTCACTATTTATTCTAACGAAAGAGGAAATAAAGTTGATAAAATACAATAAATAACCCTAAACAAACTACAGAGCAGCAGCTCAAAATGAGCAGTTAGCAGCAGCAGCTAACTGTTGTAAAATGAAACATGGCTAAAATCTACAGCATTAATAATGATAACAGTTAAAAACATATACAAAACGTAGCTAAATTACTGTATATGGTTAGATTTGTCTAAAACATATGCTAAACTACAATACTTGTAAAGAAAACACAAACACTAGTGGAGTTGTCGGTTACTGGTTGCTATGGTAACCACCAACCGTCAAGAGCAGCAGAAGTTAAATCATCAGCAAATGTCTGGAGAAACAACTTCTTGACCAAACAAAATAAATTCAAAGAATAAATAAGCAAATTTTGACAAACTTCACATCTATAATATTGTTAAAATAAACCCTGTTGCATATGTATTTAGACAAAAAAAACACAAAAAAGACCCTGCGCTAAATGCTACTATATATAACGTCCAAAATCAGAGGAGAAAATTTAAGAATATTTTTCAGAAAACATGTAGATGGCTTCTTAATACGGTTTGTAGTAACTTCACATTGATGCCTCTCTTCTGGTCTCTACTGAGGGGTTAATCTGCTGTCCTACTGTTTTCAGTCTTACCTCGTCTGCTTGCATTTTGAGAACATTTAACAGGAATCTGAACTTGAGGAAAAGAAAAACATTTCCTCAAGGCATTGACCTCATGTTGCCTAGCAAATGCTTGGTAACTTGCTCTGAGTTTCTTGAAGTTAGGCTCTGGAAAGTCATTATTGGTTATATAGCATCTGCCTTATGTTTAGCATCAAACTGAACATTTTTATTTTTGCTATACTCTCCTGTTAAATGAAAAATACCATTTAAAACATATTGAGTTTAACCCACAATAGAATATGAATTGACAGTGTTGACTGTATTTTTGTTGCATATATTTGAGGTTGTGAGGTAGTTTGTAGGTTCTGGAATGACTTTCAACTATTTTTATGTTAACAGACAGCTATATAATGTTTGGTCTGGACTAAGCAAGTAAACTTTGAGAATTTGTAATAAATTGGTTGTTCTAAGTAAAACTTTTTCACTCAGGAATTTCAACTGATGTGTTCTGGTAGATTCACGCGTACATTTAAGTCTGACTTTATTATTTTTGATGAATCGCTCAGAATGGTTACTGCTTATTTCTGACTTCATTTTTGGGAAAATGTCTTAACAAATGCAATTTAGCTGCCAACCTTTTGAGATTTGATTTGGCCTCAGATTTGCCTCTTGTGCAAATGTTGTGACTTTGCCAAATATCTTAGCGCTGCTCTTATCTCTCCACTTTGAACTACTGTATTTTTCAGCTTTTTGTACAGCTTTTCTTTGACCAATTACCTCTTTCTGCCTCAGATATTGGCTTTGAAAAATCAGTTATACACTATTAAGACTTAATGTGAAAGGTGATAGCTACAAATAATTTCATATATTATGCAGTTCACTTCCTCGCTTTGGCACATTTATCAGAACACTTTATCTTTGGTATTTGCTGATGTGTTGCACATTTCAAGCTTGTAGTTGCCAGAAAGGCAGAACATTATTCCATAATGTCAAACACTCAGTGTATTTTTATGCTATTACTTAAACCTGTACTTTCCTTGTCAAATGGAGTAATCTGTGGAATTTCAAAGCTGCAGATACCGGCAAGAAGGTGGAGCTTGTAGACTTACATAAGTGCTTTTCTAATCAACAATGGATTTAAAGTCAATTTCCTGTTGAGGAGTTTAGAAAATAAAACATGCTGACTTCTGAGAATGGCGGTTCTGTTTGTTGGTTAACTTTTTTATTTGATTGACCTCTGTACCTTTAAAGAAATATTTAATATATAACCCTAACCCTGTTAACATTGATGTACTTGTTAAAATCTTTTAAATCTGGTTATAATTTAGCCCAATGACAGTTTGATCCATCGTTGGAGTATACACAAAGCTATTTGTGGATGCAAAATGTTTGCAATTCTGAATTTAATCATTCTGATAAATCTACAATATGACACCAGTCGGTTTGATTATGCATGATCATGTGTTAATGGAGGTTACCCAGGTTTAAA
Organism: Alfaro cultratus; assembly: GCA_903066825.1. Classification (NCBI taxonomy): domain Eukaryota; kingdom Metazoa; phylum Chordata; class Actinopteri; order Cyprinodontiformes; family Poeciliidae; genus Alfaro; species Alfaro cultratus. The sequence goes on along the minus strand of CAEFZX010004883.1, from coordinate 39,178 downwards.
TGATCCATTTAATGATGCATTTAAGAGAAATTTCTCCTATATTCATGTAGGCTATATATGGAAATTATTTTTGCACATATTTGCTTACTTTTTATTATTCCTTTATAATTCTAAAAGTGTTATTTGTAGAGCTGAACAATAAATCAATAATATACACCATGATAGACACGTAATCAATATCAACAAAAAATATGTCTGATTGAATTTTCTCTCTTTGGTTACCTAGCAACAACCATTCTTGGTTGCCTGGTAACAACCTGTTGAGTAACTTGTGCAGCAGCAGTTTCAGGTTTCACCGCAACTGCTTAAAAATAAATAAACAATGACATGGAATGAAGGAAGAAAATGAGTACAACGCTTACGAGGAAACTTTATAAAAAAAGTCACCAATTTGACAGTATTTCAGATATTTAAAACGAAAAAATATGTTGTATTGTTTTTGTGTAGCTCACATGTCTAATGTAGAAAGTCAATATGTTGCCAATGATCCGATTCATTTTATATTCATGAATGAAAAACAGAAAAATACTACCCCCTCCATGTGGATGTGGTGTGATTCACTGATTTTTGAGCAAACAAAGTGTGGTTTGATTCAGTGCTTCTGTGTGTATCTGTTGCCATCTGCTTTGTGAATTCAGAGCAGAAACACAGCAAAACAAGAAACTGCACTGCTTCATGAATTTCAAACTCAGATTTTGCTAGAATTATTGATTATTCTAGTTCCTTTTTATTAGATCAGTCTTGTTTCTGTTTGACTTTGGTCCAGTCCTTCTTTAGTGATTCTAGTTAATTATGTTTCTTAGGTCTAGTTAGTCTTTAGTGTTACATTTATTTCCTTATTTTATATGCAATGTCAAACCGGTTTTGTGCAAACTTCAGATGTTTCTCTTCTTCAGCATACCTAAGTCAAGTAATTTGGTGATTAACAGGACTCTGTAGAAAAGCTGACATGTTGGACCAGGGACTATTGGTACACTCACTAAGAGCTGCTCCTGCAAACCCCGACTGACTTTAAGACCAAGGTGCTGCTGTTCTCAGCATCACACTAACTCCATGTTTCTGTTTTTCTTTTTCTTCTAATCTCCAAAAATGCTTCCAGACCTCAACCATTTGATTGTATTTTCTTTCCAGATTTTGCAGCCAAGAGTGCAGCAATGTGCTCTGACGTCCATTTCACCTTTTCATTATACAGACAGTGCTGCTTTTGCCTCATTTCTATCGTCTACTTTTCCTTTCATAACATATATTAGGAAGTATTTCATGGATTCTAGAATCTGAGTCTTCACATGTCTAAAAAAATTTTAAAAAAAAAATAGCTTTGATGTAGCATCTGGTGCCATTTCTCACTGTCACTGTTTCTTTAAGCCCCAAGGTGATTAAGCAAACAGAACCCCTACAATCTGAAAGAGTTGAGTTTGTGGTTCTGATAAGCAGAATCAATAGGCGATCTCATTTTTGATGCAAAACAATCTTCTGACAGATTGATGGGTTTCTTCTGCCTCTTGTCAGACATTGAAGTTGATCTATTTATGATTGATATGGATACAAAAGCTTAAAACAGTTTAAACATAGTACCGCTCATTATTCTTGCATTTTGTCTGGTGTCCTCATAATTTGTTTAGTTTCTTTGATAATTAAAGCCTGCCCGTCGCAGTTCATAATTCCCTTTTCTGTTGTTTATCACAGCTGTGGGAACATTACAACTTAATGTATATGTAATGAATATACATTTACCCATACAAAGCATAATGACTCCAACTTGTGATAGATTGCATCAATCAGCCACTGATTTTCACCATGATGTCATTTTCTTCACCAGGTTCTATATAAAAGCTTCTGTGTAATATCTTGATTCTGTTTGCATTTCTTACTAACTGCCATTGTCCTTCTTGGTCCCTTTCTTTTACTTATTCCCTGGATTCTTTCCTCTGCATTTTGAAACTTTATTCCATCTGTCTGCATCTGAAATCGGTTGGTGTAATCATTGTGAAATAATCCTGTTTGGAAAAAATGGCATCTGGAGCAAATACAGACCAAATAGCTAAAAACTAAAGCTCCAGTCCTGAGGAATTCATTCTGACCTCTCAGGATTACCACAGACCTTTCTGACTTTTAATGCTCTTTGAACTCAAAGTATGCAAGAGCTCATTCATTCATGTTTTGACATGTGAAGGTTAACCAATGGTGCTGGACCCTCCAAAGACTGACCCGTAGACCTCACTAGTTTCTGGGCTCTGTGTGTCTGAATGGGAGGAGTGGAGAAGCTGTGAATGAGAGAAACTGGAAGAAAGCAGATCATTGTGCTTTCAGTGTGCATAGTGAAGTCAGATTTTCAAAGCTGAGAGGCTAAGATGCATTTTTCTTCTAAATACCTTCATATTTTGCATATTTTATAGTGTTTGCATTAATTGAATTTATTTTTGTAATTTCAATTTGCGCAATTCCATGTTCAATGGAAACACAGATGGTATAAACTGTAGCTTCAAGGCTCCTGCATGCTTCATCCGAAGTGCCAAAATCGGCTCCCAGTGACGTATAGACATGCAACGAAGATTACATCATTTTGTTTACAAAGAGCCATTTGCCTATCGAACTCGATCCCAGACCCTGGTTGAGATATTTCTCCAGAGCTGTGTATTGTGTGATTGGTCAGCAGTTTGTTGCAGAAATATACTCAGATAGCAATGTTGATATTTTGCTTCAACTGGTCCGTTCATAGGGCCGGACGATATGGCTGAAAAACGTATATATAGATATAAGCATTTCAGTCAATATTGATAACTATTGCTTAGATGTTTTGCTTTAAATATCTGAAATATTGCCAAACTGGTGGCGTGAACTTTCCTGTTTTACCCACAATTTTCACGCTAAGCTTTTGTTTAATATTTTTACAGTTGTGAGGCATGGTGGGGAAACCTTAAACTGCTGCTGGGCAAGTTACCCAACAGATTGTTGCTGGGTAACCAAAGAATGAGTGAGTTGCTAGGTAACCAAAGAGTGAGTGAGTTGCTAGGTAACCAAAGAGTGAGCGAGTCAGTTGATTCTATCAACCTAGTTTAGCTCATTTTGAGAGGTTGAGCGGCTGAAGTTTTTGCTTCAGTGAATATTAAACACTCTATCAGATATATTGTCTATTGATATTGATTATGTGTCTTTTGCAATATATATTATTGATTCATTGTTCAGCCCTACTTCTACTGTCTGTTGTCACTGTCACTAAGGTTCTTTGGTAAATAGCAACTCTAATAATAAGACTGTCAGATTGATGAAAACACCAATATTTCCATGATTTTCCATGTTGTGTGTTCAGAATTGATGTTCTGCATTCCTTAGTGGGGAGCAGCAATGTTGAAAAGTGGCATGGGTCGGTGAGACTTCTCAATCATCATGAAGAGACGGAAGAGATGATTTAAAGAGGGACTGAGTGAGTTTTGAAAGAAACCAGAATCGGCAGGAATTAAGCGCCATCAGAGTTAAGAAGAGCTCTGACACTGTGGGAAAATGTTGGGGATTTAGAGTAGCAGAAGGAAATTGACCACCAGGGATCCTTTGTTGAAACCAGGGAACAAGGGCAGATGTGACGTAACACATCCTTCTCCTTAAACATACACAACAGTTTCATTAAAGCTGCTCATTAGGGGTTATTGCAGTTAAAAACAAGAGATCAGCTGTAAGACAAATATTGTGACATGCCAAAGAGATTGTGATGAAATGTCACAAAAGCCAGAATCCAACCTCTGGGTCTGGATTTATGAAAATGTAACACAAAAAGATGTATCTCTTCTCTCCTTATTTGCATCGGTCTCATGGTCTGCCCTTGCAAATCACAACTTGTTTACTACTGAGAGACGTTTAAACACCCCAGCCATGCTCATAAAGAAGTTATCCAGCAGCAACTGTAAAACAAATACATCGGTGATGGATTTTAAACTCCAACACTGACAGAGACAGAGAAAGAAAACACCACTGAGTTTGAGCCGGTTGTTTGGTGAAGAAAAATGCAGCGGTTAGCGACTTCACATGCAAAGAACTACACTCTTACCAGATTATTCATGCAAGGGTTTCCATATCCGTTAAATTTCAATGAAAATAGGTGGTTTTATATGATAATGACTCATAATGCTGGAGTTTTTGTGTATATGACTTAAAATCCGACACATAAAATTATTTCTATTTGCTAAATGCCAGATATATAAGTTTTTTGTATTATTTTTGATTTTGTGAAGCCTCAACAATTTCTTTTGAGAATGACTAAAGAAGCTCTAAACTTCTTTCAAATATTGGTATAATATGTTAACATTATCTCTGTAAAGATTTTATAATTCTAAAAGTCAAGCAGAGGAAAAACTTAGAGGTTTTGACAGTTCAGATGAGGTCCTCAAAATGTCTAATTTGATCCAAACTGTGCTATTCACTTTTATCTTTTACAGGATTTCATATTTTATGTGTATATGTCTAATGTTGCTTAATACAACAATTTTTAGCCTTTTTTGAAACAGTTCAACAAAAAAACAGTACAACCTAAGACAGAAAACTCTCAACTGAAAAGTGCGTTTTGCTAGAAATTGAAATGTTTTTATCCAACCACAGTGTTTCTCCGAAGCCTCACTGAGATTTTCACCTCAACAACAACATATTTAGGTATTTATGCATACGCATCCCTCTACCACCGCAACAGATCGATCAATTTGAGTCAGTGAATTCTCAATGGAGTCATTAAAACCAATTTTAAAAAAGTATACAATCAATAATAGATTAGCAGCATATTTCTGTGTCAATTGCTGTCAATTGCTTATTTCTGTGTCCTAATGCCTGTTTAATATCCCCTAAATGCATTAAGTCTGAAAGATTGTTTGTTTTATAGATTAAAAACATGTTTCCACTGAAAAAACAGCAGTGATAAGACACATTTTTAACAGTTTGTTGAAGGGATTTGTTATCTTCCTGATACTTTGGTGTGGAGTGCATGACATGTCATTGAAACTAATTTTGATGGATAACAAATTATTGTGATAAATTATATATTGTTGTTTTGACGCCATTTTTAAGTTGTATAACAACAATGGCATAATAATGCAAGTTCGCCTGCTCAATGGCCAATAAGCTTAAATTTTGTAAAGACCAGTTAGCACTGGAATTGGAAGATTTTTTAAATATTCAAAATAAAAACCCAACAACCAAAAAAATAAATAAAAAGGGAATAAAAACCAAACACTACCAAAAAATATGCAAATGGCATGCAATGTGTTTTTTTCTTTAAAAATATGACAAAAAAAGGATGTGTTTTCTTTTTTTCTATCTTTGTGTTAAATGCAATAGTGCAACATACTATAACCAACTACTGTATATATACATTACATTGGATCATTTAAATGTATAATATAATGTAATGTAATGTAATATAATATAATATAATATAATATAATATAATATAATATAATATAGAAAAGACAGTTAAGCATGAACATAGTTTGTGGTCATTTCAACAAAACTAATAAAGTTATATAATATAGTATACATAACATTATGTGATCTATATTATATAACTTTATTAGTTTGTTATAAAAAGTTATTAAATATATTTTGAATTATTTAATAATATATATTTTATATTATAATATAATAGTAACATAGAATAATTATGCTATTATATTATATTATATTATATTATATTATATTATATTATATTATATTATATTATATTATATTATAGTATATTATAGCTGGGCTGAAATGCCAGTAACCACACCATCTGAGGTAAAAACTATGTTCGTGCTCAAACTGTCTTATAAAATAACTGTCAGCTGTGAGCAGCACATAAAACATTTTTTATATAGTGACTTAAAAAGCGTATTTCTTTGATGTTCTTTTGTTTGCGTATCTGACAGGCTTTTCCACATCGGCTGTGTGTCTGAGTGTTTTACCATCTGTTCTTTAGGGTTTTGTTTTGTTGGCTCTGCCTCGTTTTTGGAAAATCCAGCTACTTGGCTGTTTGTGCTAGCTGTCAATCCTGCAATCCTGCAATCCTGCTTGGTGATTTCTTTTTTCATTTAATTTTTCTGTGCGTACAGAGTTATGTTCCTGTGATCCATAAACACCTTCAGGATTTGTGACACCACTTCAGAAGGCTCTCTATAAACAAATGATGAAACGTTCAGGCGTTTCTGAAAAACATTTGACTTTCGTCTGCATCAGTTTGACCTTCCGCCTCATATTTCTCCATACTTTCAGTAAAAAATTTCAATGTAATCAGATACAACAAACAGAAGATATGATTTAAAACCTCCCTCCTTACCTTTTAAATTGTATCTTTACTCTTTTCCCAGACAATTAGATCCTGGACTTTTTAGCAGATATAAGACAATGATTTCTATTCATCAGTTTGTTTTTAGGATTTAAAGGTTTTTTAAATAACATCTTTCATATTGGATGTTCTAGAAAAAGGTATTGTTTCAGCAGCAACTCCATCTCAGATTTCTTCTGTCTTTAACTTTTTTTTCTGTCAAACTCGCATATTTCAGATTATCAATTAAACTTATAAATGCTGTTTTTTTTTTTGCTATTTGCATATTTTCCCCTTTTGCTTGTGTAACAACTTTAGAAAATGTGCTTTAGTGTAGTACACTTAGAAAATATGCAAGTTCAACTTTTTATTATGTGTTTTTGCTTGGTAAAATTCAATTAAAATTCTGTTCATCCTTAGTGCGCAGATTAAAATTAATAGGAAAACTTAATAAAACAAGTTAAAAACACTCATAGGTTGGTTTATTTTAGCAACAATCAAAATGCGCTTCATCTTGTTTAGCTATCTTAGCAGTAGCTTCATTTCAAAACTATTTTATAACCCTTAGCTCTATAAAAACCCAGGAAACAAGAGGAAAGATGAAAATAGTAAGTGCCATTGAGTCTCTGCTGCTTGTTGGCGTTTCAGGGCAGGAAGCAGAATCTGTCAGGTGACAGTCTCGTTTAAAGGTTCTCAATTGTTTGGTTCACAAATCCAGAGGGACGGCTTTTTCCCAGGCTGAAGGACAGTCGGTGTGTGAGTAAATATGTGGACACTCGTAAATAAACACATTCTTCCAAAAGGAAACATTACAAGTGGGAAATTGAGTGTTTGCTTGAGTGTCTGTTTGAAAAGCCTCTAATACAAAGGTGAGTGTGTATGCTTGTGTTTGATATGGCCTTGGTTGCAGCAAAAGTATTGTTTCTGATTGTGTGAATGTTAAATTGATCATTATCATTCATAGTACAATAGCATACGAGTAACTGCAATGAAGGTCAGGAAATGAGATAGCATTCATGCAGACTAGTCATGAATTTGTCAAACTGCAGCTGCCTGAAGTTCTGCTTTGATTCCTGACTAAACCAATTCATTAGGAATAAATCAAGATTTTTTAATGTAACATCATGTCCGACTGGCAGCAGAATCAGATAAAGATCCTGCATTGCAAGCACGTAGAAAAAACAAAACAAAACAATGTCAGTTTTTGATGGACATTATTGTATTTGTCATTATATTTTAATTGTTAAGGCCTGTAAGAAAGCTTAAGGTTTGTTTCAGGCCTATTCACTGTCTCTGTAAGGTGTTTAAAGTGTTAAACATAGACACGTAAAATAGCTAGAACTTTACCAGAACAACAGTAATGTGATTGCAGAACGGTATACCAAGAAATACCTCCATTTTTCATTTTGTTGCCACATTATGCAGTTAAAGGTTTGACTACTTGAACATTTTCATAATGACTAACTCGTGGCATAAAGAGGTTTGGATTATTTTATATATAAAATAAATGTTTTAATGTTACATAATCTGCCTAAAATGCAACAACGTAGCAGTTAATGAATTCTTGATCATCTGCAGCTAAAAAAATACTTCTTATGTCAATATGTTAAAAACCATCTCTTTCAAGTAGTATAGAGCTGATCTGGTGACTATTTTTTAGATTAACTGATTAATAATTATATAACAAAAGGCTTAACAAGAGATTTTTTTATACAGTTTTTGATGCAACATATTTACAAAAGCCTATTTTTATCTTAAATGGAAAATATTTATGTATTTTTTGTACCGTTCTGGTTTAATTACTGCTCTGATTGTGTTCTTTCAGTAAATTTCCTTTTTTTGAGTCCGTATGCTCCATTTAACAATGAATCGATTACTAAATTAGTTGACGATTATTTTAATAGTCGATTAATCAGCACAGATTAATCGTTTCAGCCATAATTACATTAATCAAACAGTTGATTGTTTGTCGCACCATCTGGCATGTTGTAGCATTTCAGGCAGACCATATGGAGAAGCTGGTCACATGTGGAGATGATATGCTAGTTTTGTGACTGATTTTATTAAATCAAGACTGCATCTGGCTTCACCAGAGACCCCCCACAGGATGGCCATGTGCTCAACCCAGAGGGAGGTCGCAGTGAAGCAGAAAAGTAGCAGTCTCCAAGCTGAAGAAGCACAGAGATGTGCTGCACCGAACCCAGCCACATACCCCGCAGAAGGGGCCATTACTCCAGAACTTAAGGTTTTGTGGCATTGATTTTCTTAGGGAAGATGGGATTGGTGCCAACTGGTGCTGCTCCATTAAAATTCAACACATGTCCTGATGTAAAGACATTAAAGAGTAGGTTAATGTTTGCTGTCTATCAGTGCAGAAAGTGTTACAAAAACACTTCTGGGGATGTGAAACTCCGGTAAATCACAATGAGAGCCATCCTTCACGAATGGAGGAAACCTGGAACAGTGGTTTTCCTTCCAAAATAACTCCTAGTGCACAAGGTGACTTATCCTAGAGAACACACAAGAACCCAGAACAACTTTTAATGAACTGCAAGACCCATTTGCATCAGGTGAGATCATGATAATGACATGAATAATGTTCATGATTTTCATGATTCAGCAACAAGAAAGAAACTGGGACAAAATGGCATCAATGAGAGAGTTTCAAGTCTAGAACAACTGCTGAATTAAAAGCTGTTCATCCAACATTTACCAAAATAAACATCTGGATTATCGATAGAAGACTTTTGCAGAAATATTCTGTGGACTGCTGAGTAAAAAGTGGACATCTTTTGAAGCCGTGTCCTGTTACATCTGTGATAAACTAAGCTGTTTAGAAAAAAACAATATTATACTTACAGTACAACATATTTGGTAATTCTGTCTGACACTTAACACTTGATGGAACCATTAATTAAGTTCCCTATCTGAGAATGTCTGGCCACCAGCTTGCAAAATGACGTTTGAGGGTCAACTCCACCTTTGAATGTCCAAAAAAAAGCTAAAAAAACAGTTTTGGAGCAACTTAGTCAAAGTTTAACCTTAATTCTGATAGAAATGCTGTGGCTTGATCTGAAACTGTTCATGCGTCATGAAATCAAAACAATTCTCAAAGAAGAGTAATAGTAATTTGTTTGTCCACCATTAGCACATATCCGCTTTGATTGACAGCGCTAAGCCCCGCCTTCTGGTTCTGATTGGTTGTTTTTGGTCATTATTGGTGCATTTCTTCAGAAGGATATAACTGTCACAACATGCTGACAGTTTTAACAAATATGTAAAAAAAAAAAAAAACTCCAGCGTTCCGGGTATAGATAATTTTTCGCAGAGCCACATACAATCTATGACTTTGTAAAAACTGTTCTGAGGTTTGTCAGAAATAATCATCGGAACCATGTATACTTTGACGTTGGACTCCCTCTCTGAGTGAAGGTGTTTCTTGTTAATTACAGGACTCATTACCGAAGCCGGACATGGAGCAGAAGCTGCGTTCAGCCTCCAGTGTAGATGAACTGATGAGTCTGATCTATCCTTCATATTGGGCTGCTCTGAAGTGCAGATCCAAACTTTCTGCCGCTGCATCCCCAGCTTCCAAATTCACTCAGCGGCCACAGACTCACCGGCTGCGGCCGCTTTCCGAAGCCGAGGAGCCAACATACGCTGCTGCCTACCTCAACTTGGATATCCTTAAAAGTAAGTGCCTCTTTTTTCCTCTTTTACGCCTACAAGTAAAAAAAAAAAAAAAAAGCCTTTTCCAATAGGAATTGTCACGCACAGTGCTATGTTGTTTTTAAGAACATTCGCTTTCGGACTAAAGTTTCCCATCTGGGAACAATGCCTGTAAGTAGATATTTGCCATTGGCTGGTAGTCAGCTGTAGGTGTTTATATGGAGCGTCTCAGATTTGTTTCAGATGTTTACTTTTAAACGGTCCATTTTATAAAGCAACTTTTTTCTTGACAATTTGACTTAGAAATAACAGAAACAGAAAAAAAAGTTGACTTGGGAAAGAGTACACGTTACCTTCCTTAAAACCCGCCCCTAAATTTGCACTTTTTCAGAGAATATAATATAAAAATGGTTCTGTTTCTCATGACTAATAATTGGATGAACCCATTTAATATTAAACTATTATGTTTCCTCCTTTTAAATCATGCTGAAAATCAGAAACTACTCAAATGCACCTCATTAAACGTTTACATAAGCTGGAAGTTTATGCCTGATGACAAAAAACAAGCATACAAAATGTTCCTAAAGGTAACATTACCTAATGTTGAGCTGTTTGCTGAAATTAGCTTGTGTGTTTAAAATGTCATGGAGTTTTTGGCTCCTGTGTGTTTCACCCAGTCATCCTGAGATTTTTTTTTTTACCTTGCTGGATTTAAAATCACAGGAAAAGTGTAGTCATTTTCAAAGGATTTCTGGGAGAAGGTGGTGAGCTTTATAAACAGGATAATGATGTGAAACCAAAGCTAACTGTGTTTAAATCCTCATTAAATGTAAAATTATTGAACCAAGCAACAAATGTCTGGAAAATTGTTCAGCATGCAAAGAAAATCCTACAAATGGCTTCAGCCAACAGACTGGTAGTGGAACTGTTTCGACGTGCAGAATAAAGAAAGAAAATGTGCTGCATGGTCGAGTAGCCAGACGAAAGTCATTACTTGGCCCAAAGAGCCAAAAAAGCCCTGAAACAAAGTTAACTTTATGGCCACGACTATCAACGCTACATTTACACCATGAGTGAGTAACAAAGATGCAAGACATTTGGTTAAAAATGATGGGAAGATTTATCAAGAAGGTTATGAGAAAATACTCACCAGCTCAGAAGTTGTGCATGTGGCTCTGATCCAAAACAAAAGTTGACCTGTGTTGATCATTTAGCCACTTTGGAAAGATCTCAAACATGCAATTCATCCAGGAAAGAACAAGACTTTACAGGAACTGGAGACTTTTGGCCAGAAAGAATTGGCAGCTTTATGGGTTGAAAATAACGCTTCTCACCCACAACTACCACAAAAGACTTGAAGCTGTCAGTGGTCTGTTGGGTCAGTAGTTTGTATTGTCCTTATAATTTAAAAAGTGCAATAAATTGTTTCATAATAAATGGCTTCAGCCAAAAACTAACAATGACTTACCAAAATGGTTTTCTGTTGTTTATATTCTCAGAAAAATGGCACAAACACTACAATTCTGTTAGAGTATTTAAGCACAGACAACAAATTGATAATTAGGTATAATGTAAGCGTTATCTTCAGTTGTATCTTTTCTAGAAAATGCATTCATGTATATATAACATGTTTAAGAGTGTATTAGGTCACAGTTAGTATCCAGGTCTAGACAAAATACTGATGTTTGTCTGAATTTTCTAATGTCTCTCAGCTTGTCTTCTAGTTTAAACTTGAAATGATCAGATTAGAACCAGAAGTTGCACATTTAAACAGATCTGTGTGACTGCTTTCAGAACCAGGGCTGCAAATAACAGAAACTATAAGTAATTACAACAGCATTCCTAAAAATTCAGATCATAATTATGAATCTGATATCGATTACTATTTATCAACACTTTGATGATTCTTTTCCAGTATTTCCATGACACAATGGAACAATAATTTGTATTACACAAGGAGCTTAAAGGGAACCTATTATGCAAAATGTGCATTTTGCACAATTTTGTACTTCAGTTCAGGTCTCTGCTGCTTCTAAAAGCACCCAGCCATTTTTTAGAAATAAGTTAATGTTTTCTTTGGTATCTGGAAAATGAGCTGTTTCAAAAACAGTCACAATCGATGGGCACGGGTCTGTTACCTAGCAACCCAAGTGTAGCTCCAGCATGTTTGATCAGCTGGTTTTACCACTGTACAATGGCTGCTGGAAAAGATACATGTTCTGTTGTTGACTTACCATCCAGAAACAACTTACTGTATTCCTGTTGGTTGTGCAGGAGGCTTTACTTCTGCTTTTCAAAGATGTATGGTTGTATAATTACGCATCTGTTTGCAGCCATTTTCACATGCGAATGTAAATGTTGAGTTGAGGGGCGTGGCCAGCAGTAGCTTATTTGAATTTAAAGTGACAAGACGCCCTAAAGCAGAACAACAGAACTGGGCAGACTAAAATCTTAAAATAATTTTGTGCAAAAAATGTAATGAACATGTTTAGTAAAGCCCCTACAGCTATCCTAACCTGTTCAATTAAGCATAATAGGTCACCATTAAGTATCCCAGCCTCTAAAAACATACATTATGCTGAGCATTAAGGGCAATATTAATATAGAGTATGACTCTGTGACACTTTAAATGTAATATCTTACCAAGCGTGCATCCAAGTCTTTGTTATACTGAACACATGACGATTGGGATGCAATACTTTGTGCAGCAAAAAAATAAAAGATAAGAAAAGAAATGTTGCAAACAGCTGACTTTTTTGTGTGCAGGTATAGAGTTGGAGTGGAGGAAAACTCAATGCATGCCCAGAGAAGTGTGTGTTGATGTGGGCAGGGAGTTCGGGGCTCCCACCAACGTCTTCTATAAGCCACCGTGTGTGTCTGTATATAGGTGTGGAGGTTGCTGCCCCTCCGAGGACAAACAATGCAGAAATATCTCCACCGGTTACCTCAGCAAAACTGTAAGTTAACAACATTCTTCACTTTTGTGCTATTGATTTTACATTGAATGACAAAGTTGCTACAAAACATGAATAACATTTAATCAGTTAATGTGAACACCAGTCAAACTGAAAGAAGGGGATTATGTATTCTACTTTTCACTGTTTACAGGTTTGCTGTTGTCGCAGCTGTTTTCCTGTTACCATGACGAAGCTTTTCAGCATGTTGCAAGCTAAGCTAAGCTGGCTTGTGAAATACTTATTTCAAAATTACTATAGCACTTTGAAACATTAGACACTCACTAATAAAACTGTCCTTGCTGAAGGTTTGGAGCACAGCAGAACTCCATAGACATGTTGCATGTTATTGTTTACATCTGGAAATTTTGCGCTGCCGCAGTAAAACATTTTAGTTGACAAAATGAAACCTTGAGACATAGGTATTATCAATTTAGTGTGGTGCGCCACGGAAAAGAGAAAATAAGGCAGAAAAGCGTTGAAGAATAACTCAAAGCCACTCATTTTCTTTTTTTTTTCTTGCTGTGCTACACACAGACTCATTGCTATGGCGACTTACAACAACGGCGCTAATGTATCAGGATTCAACATCAAAAAACGCACACATTTTCCACACAAAAAACAGAACACTCAGTCCATTACAGTTTCATGTTTTCAGGCTTGATGTTTATTTTGCAGTTATTAATAAGTGATCGCTGTGGTAGATTAGCTATTAGCTAAGCTAACACAGCGGTGATTGATTAGTTAATTTAAACACCTGCTCTATTGATAATCTGTCAGAATTGGTGTGTTGGTCGCATTATTTTTGTTTTTTAACTGAACCGAACCACGCCGAATTCCACAGAACATCTACATGTTAAGTTTGTCAGAGTCAAGCTAGCATAACTGCTTTCCTCTCCCTCGCAATTTTTTTTAAATTTAAAGTTGACCTTTAAATAACAAAGCTAACAAGTTGACCTTGCTAGCTAGTTGTCATAGTGCGGACAATTAGCACCAAAGCACTGGACCCCTTTTTCTTTTATACATCGTGCGTACAGATTTAAGTTGTTCTGTTGACAACTTCACAGCTAAAACCAATGGTAGTCAATGGCAGCCAGCATCTTGCGTGACGTCACACTGCACCGTGTTGCAATCAGTCTGGAGATTGCTATGTGAAAGGGACATGGTGAGCCGTCTGTTAATATTGCTCCTGCAACAGATGGCATTAGCAATCGAGTGCATTAACAATGCATTAGCGTGCATTGAGTTTGGGTGGGTATTAAACCTTCATACCAGAAAGAGCAAGAGTTTTTAAAGAGACAGAGGCCCAATTTCAAGGCGCTAAATTAAAAAGTCAAATTTCTTTTTGAGTCATATTTGATATACAAAGCATTTTATAACAAGTGAAGGTAACATAGTTGATTGATTGTGCTATAAAATAGCACTATATGCCTGGAAAACACATATTACTGCCCAGTTTCCCATCATGCTCCACCTCCTCGTGTTCTTACTTCTGTGTGTAAACATCTCACCTCTCAGCACTGACAGTGTTGCTCTAAAATGAGGTAAATCCTCTCAGCTGGACTGTTCATTTCCACATAGATGCTGATAATGGAAGGGCCCTAGCAGTGCGTAATGACTTATTGTTTTAGCTCAGCTGTGCTAGTCATTTCCTAAGTGGTAATTGAATGAACTGGTGGTAGCAGTTTAAGCGAATGACTCCTTTGTTATATGAACTGCTAGAGCAGATTCAATCAGCAGAGGAAGTTGAAATAGCCAGAGTAGTTTAAGAATGTTGCTATCTCTTAATTTAATCGTCTGTGTTTTGCTCATACTTCACCAGAGCCAGCCTAAGGCATAAGCAAATTTATCCGCTGCTTTAACCATCAGGGATCTCCCATGAATGCTCAAATTAGAGTTTGGAGTTTTTTAACTTGAATGTTTCGGTAAAGTTTCATTAAAACATTCTAAGTTGTTTCAAATTTTAATTTAGGTTTAATGGGATTGGCATACTTACTTTGTAAAAGAGCAAAGAATAATCTTTATTATTTGCTGTGTTACCATAGTTACAATATGATGCTATGAGGTTAATATTTTATTTTTGTTTAATTTTTGGTTTGTTTGCAAATACATCTCCGCAAACAATAACCAATTATTCCTAATTGATTTTAAGACCAGCCAACTAAACGCTGCCCCTCTCCCACACTGTAAAACAAAAAGTCTGTAAAGACATTACCATTTGAAATTAGGTAATCTTTTTTACCATGTTATAAAATACTGTAAAATTCTGGCAACCACACCTGCTGGTATTTTACCTTTTTTATTATTTTTACAGTGCAGATTACACCAACTCTGGATCGAAACAGTTACTGGGAGTGATGGTGTTAGTAGGACATTCTACTTAAGGCCCCAGTTCCACCTTGATCCGGCCCTGTTCTTCCCTATGCTCAACAGAGTAATATGATGCATTTCTTGTTTTGTTAGAGACTTTTATGTTTAATCACAGCCTTATGTGCCAACTTCGATAAGAATAATGAACTAACAGATGGATAAAAGCGCCATATTTTGCACACATACTGACAGACTCTCTTTTACATCTTTAGAAAAAATAGGATGAAATGACAAAATATGCTCTGTAAGGTTTACCTGCAAACCTCTGGTTTCATTCCCAGTCTGTAGTCCATTTCAGCTGTAATGGGCCTGGCGAACTTAATGTGTGGTTTGTTTCTGCAGATGCTTTTTATCATGTTGAAAGTCAAATTCCATCTGGTTGGAATGTCTTGAATAAGCGGCTCTTTCTTTTGTCATGTTGAATTTGCTATTGTCTGAATCCTGCAGTACGTGCTGGACTGTGTGTAAAGTTGTCATCGACTTTTTGCACTTGACAGAGACGCTGCAACTGAACCCTGGACACTGTGTGCAACGCTGGGGACAAAACACAGCGATCAGATTTCCTGCAGTATGTTTGAAAGTGTGCAGATTGTTTTCTGAAACATTTTATTGCTGTGCAACACACAAAATGTTCTGCCCATGTTCTATAGTTTGTTTAAATTCATGGATTCATACGTTCTTCTGTGGATTTTTACAGTTTCATGCAACATTTGCACCATTTTGTTGTACTTGTTCATAATTTCAAATAAAAATGAGTATATTAGGTAGTAACTAGCTACTCAATTACATTTACTTGAGTAACGTTTTTGAAAAATATTACTT
Organism: Alfaro cultratus; assembly: GCA_903066825.1. Classification (NCBI taxonomy): domain Eukaryota; kingdom Metazoa; phylum Chordata; class Actinopteri; order Cyprinodontiformes; family Poeciliidae; genus Alfaro; species Alfaro cultratus. The sequence continues at coordinate 23,080 of CAEFZX010004883.1, read as the reverse complement.
TTAGAAGTATTTTTTATTATGCTGTACTTTTTACTTTATTTGTGTAGTTTCATTCTGAAGTATTTTTATTCTCAGTTTGGAAATCTTTCTGGATTTTCTACCCATTGAATAATAAAAAAAAAACATGTTTTAACCAAAAACTCATCAGAGACAGACACACACCTGCAGTTTGTGTTAGAATTTCATAAGTTTTATATTTACTTTTACCTGATTTTTGTTATTTTTTTGCTACTTAAATGAATTATTGCCTTTTTCATTTTTAAAACACCTAAATTTCCACTAAACTTTATATATTTTGGTCCACCTGATGGTGTAATTTTTAGATATTTAATGATAATTTGATCAGTTACTATACTTACATTTTTACTCTTACTTGAGTAATTACTTTTTAGTTTTACCTGAGTAACAATATGTTGAAGTAGTGCTACTTTTACTTGAGTACAATTTTTGGGTTACTATGCACACCACATTATTTTGACAGGATGCACAAAATAAAGTTATTAATGTTGCTGCATTTTAGAATAATACCCCAGTTGTTGAAAGGAAGATCTCAAGTTTTTTTTTTTTTTGAGAAAAAGCCACCTTTCCGTTAAGCTGCAAGGAAAAAAGTCCAAGGCCGAAACTGAGCAGCTTTCCTTCTGGCAGCAGATACAAGGCTGAGAGTGGAGAGCCACAATCTTTGAGGTTTCACAAGACATTCCTCCTCTCTTGTGCTTTCCAAACTGTTTTTTTTGGCATGGGGCTCAGACAAGTCGCTAAAGTTTGGATACTTATAAGAGTGATGTAGTACATCATCTAAATCACACGTGACTAGATAGAGTTCAACTGAATCCTAATGAGTTTTTTAATGTTACTTAAAAATAATTGGCCTTAAAATGTACATATGGCAAGGTGAAGGGTGAAATAACAGTTTCTGCTAAGAGCATTCTGTGGTTAGTTTCGTCACTATGAAATACTCAGTTGGATGATTGCTTTGGCGTTGGCTTGAAGCAGCTGGCTGAATTTGAAAGGACTTAGAAAGCAATAGAATTATACAAACTGTAATTTCCAGTTTGACTGTAAGCATCTTTAACCGTTTTTGCGTCTTCTGTGGCTCTGTGCAAAAAGGTTTTCGCTTAACATCTGTTCTGCTGTTCTTTTTAAATGTGTAATTTCATCTGTTGGACCTTTATGTCATATCCGAAGTGTTCTGGTTTTGTCGTTGTTGGTCATGTTGCCTTCAAAGGTATAAACGCCTCGTCTGTTGCTTTTAAATATTTTTCTGCACAGGAAATTGTTAAGGTCTTGAATAGTACAGTAGTAATTTCTCTACGTGCTCTGAACTGTTTAATGTAATAGACAATGTTGTATTCAATAGATCAGAGGTGTCCAACATGCGGCCCGTGGGCCATTTGCGGCCCTCGGAGTAGTTTTGTGCAGAACCTGGAAGCACTTTAGGAAATGTTTAAATGAAGTTGATACAGATGGAAACTTTTTATTTCTTTTGTATAAGATTTTCACCTACAAATTATATATCTTAAATAAATTTATTTTAGGTTTTTCTTTTACTAGCCATTTGTTTTTTTTGCTATTTGTTTATTCGCTTTCATTTCAGCGTCATAGTAAGTCGGGCCACAAATCTCCACCAACTTTTTACTCAAAAACAGACTTAGTCACACCCAATAATTAAAATTGGCGAAATCCAGTTAAGGGTTTTCAAAGGCAATTCTTATTTTTGTTGCTAGGAATAAACTAATTAGGATATATTTACCAAAAGGTTATCTTGTCATGTCTGAAGAAGACACTGAGCGCAACTTTCTCCTTCATGAAATGTAAATAAAAATGGAGGCTCTAGAGGTTGTAGGATTTTTCCTATGTCTTTGGCAGAAGACCAGAAGGAATTACTCCTGCAAGCACTGGATTCACTTGTTTGTTTTGAGTGTATTTACCCAGAATGCCCTGCACTGCCGTCCGCTTCCTACTTTTGGAGCGGTCGCTGGTTCACTTTCCTCCATATTTGCAGTAAAACCTCAACAGAGTTCACATCAACCGAACCAAGACCTACGTTTTTACTCAGACCAGATGTAGCTTTTGTTTATCCGCACCAGAGTTCGATTATGAATTCACACCTCCCCAAATGAACTGGACTTTCTCGACAAATGAACTAAAGTTTGGTGATATCTTCTAGAAAGTTGTTTTCTCTGATTACTTGGTAAGATTTTTTGTTTTTGCAGTGAAAACGACATTTACATGGCTACAGATGTCATTTTACATTTTATAAGTTAAATTAAGTGTATGGGAACATTGAGAGTTGAATAACTCCAGAGCCGTGTCTCTCCAAAGATCGTGTAAAGAAAATTGTTTAGCTGTGTGCAGCTCAGTAAAATGTCCCACCCAGCAGCACACAATGCCACAATCAGAGGAAGTTCACAAGAGATTTGGAAGAATATGATGTATATGTGGTAACGTCAAAAGTTTGGACACGCCTTCCCAAAGTGTTTTTTTTCTCTTCATTCTGGAAATACTGAAAACATCAAAACTATGAAGTAATGCATCAATGTGTGAGATGAAAACACGTTTAATTTATCAAAGTAATCATTGTTTGCAATTCTCTGCTTGAAGGAGTTTCCCACATTTATTGAATGGTTTGTCACTCAGTCAGCTGTTGCATAAAACACAAACGCTTTCACAGGTTTGTTCGTTTTGGCTGATTTACTTTACTTTTCTGCCCTTTTTTTTTTTTTTTACCAGAAAATATTTCTTACTTTATTTGACTAAATTCTGATTCTTTTCGATAAGCTGTTGACATAACATTTAAAAGCTTTCAGTTGAAAACTCTCCAGATTAAATAATCTGATCTCACATCTACGTTTTTAGTGTAATTCACTTGACTAGTTTTATGTTTAAGTGCTTGTTTATTAGTGTGTGGGGTAGATTTATGGAATGGATTAAATTATGAGTTCTAAAAAAATAAAATTATGAACCAGTTTAGGAGCTTATTGGGAAATATGTTTTTTTTTAGGATGGGTGTTTCAAAGACCAAAAATGCTATTGATAAAATTAAAAATGTATAAATAATTGTACATTTAAGGATGAGAATGTGAGATTTAAAGTGTCATTCAATGTGGGAATAATTTAAGAATTTAGGTTATGAGTATCAGAGCGGCAGAAAATCATAAGATTTTGTATCGTTTTCGAACAAATAATGTAAAATTGCACGTTAATGGGCATTATAATTTGTTTTAATTTAAATTTTTTTCTTGTAATTTTGATTTGTTTGAATTAAATAAATCAATTAGAATGTACTGCAGCTATCACAACATAAAAATAGAGATTATTTGGGACCAGACAGTGAAAAAACTGTCTAAATTGAGTTATAAATGACCAGAAGCAGCTAAAAGATGCTCCTCTCTGCAGCTACACGCCAGAAATGATGTGTGAAAGAGGAAATGCACTGCAGGAACTGGGTGTTTGTTTGTTGTGATCAGTGTGGAGGTGAACTTTTCCACATTTCAGTGTTGAGGCTCAAAGAACTTTCTTTGAATTTTACAAGCATGAAATGATTAGCTTTAACTCTGTCCTCATTAGGATATGAAGTTGAAAGAGTTTAATCTGTCCTGAATCCTAAATGCGTATTACTCAAGCTGGGATTCCAAAATAATGTTTATACATCATTTTCATTTTGCGCCAAATCATGATCATGAATGTGTCAGAATGTATTGATAAAACCTGTTCACAAACTGATAAAATATCAATAAATTCTTAAAATTAAATAATATTGTTGAACATCTTTTCAGTCCCTCCAGGATTCTGTGATTCTTCTTGTGATTTCTTTTTCTTGCAATAAAAATCAAAGTGTTTGTGGTACTAATTTGGAAATATTTGCAATATTTGCGCTTATAAATGATGGTAAATGCGACTTTTTATTCCTCGCTGTATAGATCATGGACTGTAATCTGACATCAATTAAAGCTGAGGCAGCTGTTTAGTACAAGTAAGAAAGTTTTGATCGTTTTGGAGAAAAATCTGCAATAAGCTTTCAATTACTAGCACAAAAATGTGGGGATTTGTTGATTTTGCGTGAAGTTCAACTGGACTGATTGATGTAATTTGGCAGTAAACATAAAAACTGCATTGATTTGATTGATAACATAATATTTAAGCACATTTAGTGTCTAGAATCTAGAGGGCTACATAAAGCTACGACGGGCCGGATTTGGCCCACGGACCTTGAGTTTGACACACGTGATATAAATATATAGTGATGACAGCCACAAAAGGTCTTACAGAATGCACAAAGAAAGTTGAGTGGAAGGAAAATGTTCTAGGAAGTGATGCAACAAAAAAACAGCCCTTTTTTATTTGGAGTTTCTCTTTGGAGTTGCACCAAATTTCAGACACTAACTGGGAACATATTTTACACACTTTATATTTATCTAACTTCTTGAAGGAGTTTTGATCTCTTCTACATCTGAGTGAAAGCTAAAACTATGTTTGCTACAGACAGTTGTTAGTCTCTCTTGACTGCACACTCATTTGCACAATTTGGCTGTTGCATGTGTTTCAGATTTCCACATTATACCCTTAATATTTTTATCTTGTGCAAAACATATTTAATTTTAAGAATGTCATTTCATTTTACGTTTGTTAGAATATTTAGCAGTTAAAAGAAACTGCCATTGTTGAATTTTTTATGCCTGATGTGTTAAATGTTAGTGTTTTTGATGAGAAATGAGTTTCTTGCTGTATTTCACAGTGTTTGTTGATGTTTTTCTTGTTCTTCCTCTCATTTGTTGCTCTCTCTGCAGCTCTTCGAGATCACAGTGCCTCTCACCCAGGGCACCAAGCCTGTAACCATCAGCGTGGCCAACCACACCCAGTGCAGCTGTCTGTCCAAACTGGACATTTACAGACAAGTTCACAGCATCATCAGACGCGCCCTGCCGGAGTAAGAATAACATTTTCACTATTGCAAACACTCAGACTGTCCATTATGAAATAATAACCTGAGCAGAAGCACTTCCAACAATAATATAAGTTGCAACACATGCTACAGATGAACCAAATGGTGCACATTGTAGATAACAGAAAAAGATTCATCTAAGTGACAGAAACTCTTTTGTCTCAACAAGAAACTTAAAAAATGCAACGATTCCCTTTCAAATTAAAGCTCGTTTAAAACTCACTGGACCAGCAGCTGAAGAAAAGGAAAAATTATTTCTTATTTCATGAAGGCGAATGTTTGTTGTCACAGTAACAGCGTTTGCTGGACGATAAATTGTCCCAGACGTTATTGTGGTAACATTGTTGTTCTGAGACCAGTTTCAGCTAATATAATGTTAATGGTACAATAATGCAAGAACACATTTTCAAAGTTCAATAAACGTTAAATTCCAGTGAACATTCAACACTGGAACTGGAAGACATTTCAAATATCCAAAATAAATAAACAAAACAACAGAAACAGAAATAAAATGAATTATGAAGACTGTAAGCAAAGTTGTCCTTCAAAAAATGGCTAGAAAAAAAGCACCAGACTGAAGACTTTTATCATCCAGTTTTTAGCAGAAAGAGAGATAAAAGAGAAAAACAATAATTAATCTCCTTTCAATTTATTATGTGATTAATTGAAGAGAATTTGTATGGACCACTGGATTTTCTTTTTGGCTGTCTGATGTTATTTACAGTGTCTGACCGGGGTAATGACTGACTGTGTGAAAAATAAGGGGAGAATAAACCTATAAACATGATAAATTTCAAGTAACGGTTCCAAATTGTGACAAAATGACTTAATTTCAATTAGGCTCACCTTGACTTTTAACAACTAATACCTTCACTAATACCAAAATGTCTGTGTTATATGTTTTCTGTATGTTTTGGATTGTAACTGCATTCTTTCTGCTGTGTGCAATTTTTATTTTTAAATGTTTGCCGTATTCTCTGGGATCTTTTATCTTAATACCAGATCAATCCAAATAAACCTTGGAGTACCTTTTTCTTGCATACTAAATTTATTTTAGACATGTTACTTTGCGATTTGATCTCTAAAAAAAAGAGGCCGGTTTTCATCTTTTGGTGAAACTTATTTTCCTGGAAGTTTTAGTAACGCTGGTGAAAAGTGTGAAACTCTTCCTATTGCAGCATCGAGGTTTCATTCAACAGCTGAGAGTGGGAACAACACTCCCATGGGAGATTTAAAAGTCATGACCTTCAGCAATAAAGCTCTAATTGATTATTAATGTCATACTTTACAGCTTTTATAGAGTCACTAAAAAGTTCATGAAAAGGTGAAACTGTAGCAAACTTTTAAGAGGTTTCAGCTGAGAGAAGACAGCTGTGGTCAGGATTAAAACCTCTGCTTCTGGCCATTAACTTGTGATCCTTTCACAGTGTTTATACTGTGAAACTGAATTATAATTACTTCTCAGCCAGGGGAATTTCTTTTAAGATTTTGTGGTGCTTGTTGTCTTTACTTGACACGAAGAAGAGGAGAGATTCGCAAAAAAAAAAGAGCTGTGGTTAGCCTCCAAATGTGGCTCCACCACATTTATTTATTCACACATATTCATTAAAAAATGCTAAGAGCTAAATCCCAAAGCAGCATAAGCCACAAACACAACGTCCAATGTTTCTTACAAATCAGTTCATTATCTTAATGAATTGTAGCTAATTGTTCCTTAGCATATTATACATCAAATTGAGGACATAATTTCTTTTTCACCAGACTGATGTAAATGATTTAAACTCTCTACCACAGTGAAAGTTAACAAGATATGAACTTCATACTTTAATTAGGCTTAAAAGTAAATCAGTAACAATATATATTGCAGTAAAACCATGATCAATATCAATAGATAATACATCTGATGGAATTTTCAGTCATTTCACTGAACTCAGATCAGAACTGCACAGCATTCTGGGGGATGTAGGCTGAGGAAAAGGCTTTAGCTGCTCAATCTCTGACAGCCAGCTAAGCAACGTTAGTAGCATTAACTAACTCACTCACTCTTTGGTTACCTAGCAACAACCTGTTAAGTAACATACACAGGATCAGTTTTATGTTTCATCCCTGTGCCTCATTCTGCATAAAAAAATAAAATAATAACTAAAAAAAACTGTGTGGAGTGAAAGGAGAAAATGAGAACAACGGTTTGAGAGGAAACTGTGGATAACACTAGAAAGGTCACATCACCAGTTTGGCAAATATTTAAAAAAATTTATGAATAATTATCAATGTTGACTGATATGAAACCCATATCGCCTAGTCCTGAAACTAATATTTATGACTTATATTGTTGAAAACTTCAACCTATTCAGAATGCTTAGTGCTTTCCCTGTATTCCCTCCATATCAGGGTAAATTTCTACCCTGGTAATGACTTTTTAAACTATTAGAAAAAATGGAAACACAGGGGGTTTTATGGTTCCCAGAAAATCGTCCTGGTTACTGGAAAACGTTCTTGTAGGGGGGGAAGCACCTTAATCCAGTCTAAAGTTTATTTGCCTTCCCTTTGCGTTTCCCTCTGTTCCAGCTGCAAGTGGCTGTTTAAAATAAGTCTTTGACTCAGTTTTGATCCTTTGCATTTGAGTGCCTCTCTGCCATTTGAGGATATCCGAGGTGTTCCTAAAAACGCTGAGTGGTTAAGGCTATTGTTACTTTGATAGCTTCCTGTTAACTCTGCGCACACTGAGGGTGTTACTTAAGGAAACACGTTTCATATTATCTCTAGATTGACTTCACAGGTCCATGAAGGTGTATATTCCTGTGTGCATTATGTGATTAATGACCAGCTAACAGTCAGGATCCCATCAGGGATCAGCTCCTAATGTATTTTTTGGCTCGCGTCCTCTGAAAACAGAACAATAGCTAAGTTTAATTGACTGGATTAAAACCGATCAGCGCTGCAGGAATGTATAGATGTTTTTATACGAAACCTCACAGCTCAATGATCCTTTTGGTTCAGTAAAAAAAATAAACATTTTGGTGGTTGCAATACCTTGTAGCAGTGCTATTACCAGATGAATTTATAAGCACCCGGTGAGGGAGAAAATCAATCACTGACACTAAAACACCTTGTGGGACCCTTCTTCTGCAAAAGTCTCCCCCATGTAATAGAAGAAGAATACTCCAACGTTTTCGTTTGCATCATCTGAGCATGAAGGATTCATCTATATCAATGGTTGAACTGATGGCTGAAATGTCCAAACTGAAAATATTTAGGGGCAAATTTTTTTTTCCCCCAATTAAAAATGCAAAAATGTTATTGTCAATCCTTTCTCTTTTACCTGCACAACAGCAAATAAAACATGCAATATTTTACATTTGTTATTTAACTTTTTGGACTTATTATTTTAAATTTTTTAAGTCTATAAAATGTTTTTCATAAGAATTTTCTTCGACAAACTTTACTGTTTTTAGCCAAATGTAATGGGTGTGCAAAAATTTGTTTTTGAGTAAAACCATTTCAGATGTTTATGATACGACTAATAAAGTAATAATAACAATAATAATAATATTAAGGATAACTCAATAAAAATTACTTGTGTTGTATTTAATATTTTCCGTTTAAAAGATATAGACTGAAAAAAAATCATAAGAAATGACTACAAGTGTTGATGTCCATATTTATGCCATTTTTGAATTGCAGTCAGGGGCCAAACAAAATTTATCCAAAGGCCACAAATGGCCCCCGGGCCGCACTTTGGACACCCTGATCTATATTATGTGATGTTGTGTTTGCTGTACGCTAAGGTACATTAAATGAGACAAAACTTTTCACATTGCAGTTCAGCTAGGATTGCCAAAAATATCTATTTCTTTCCATAATCTTATTATTTTCTTCAGATTTCAATGTTGGGATATAGTACAATTTCAATGCCTCGATACATTAATTCACAACATTTGAGTTAAATGGAGTCTTACCTCTGAATGTATTTTATAGCAAAACCTTAACACTTCCATCTTGAGTGACATCATGGAAAAATCTAAATAAATCAAATGAGACATCAAGAAGTGAATTTGGACCATCCAGATGCCTTAAAGTTATCTTAAAGGACTCTTCCAACAATTATGCTCAAACAATTATATATATTTATGAAGGGGATTTTTCATGTTAAATGGAAAATGTTAATATTTTTGGCTCTGAGCGTGTTGTTCTTTCAGCAGTTTGCCTTTTTTGAGTCTGTATACTCCAGTTAAGGATTAATCAATTACTAAATCAATTGCTCAATTACTACCGCTGCTGACGTGGATCATGACCGTATGCAAACTTCTGACCTTGAAAAATGTTTCAAAAAATCTCCCTGTTAACTCTTTTTGCAAATACAAATCTGTTTTGAATCCCCCTCACCTTAAAAAAGGATGTGTTTAGTCTGATTTAATGTCAGACCCTGAAAAAAATGTTGCACGTTTTTATGCCATATATCTAAATTTCTGTTTTTTGTTTTCATGAGTTTGTCTGATATTGTGTAAATAACCGATTCGGTTCAGAAAGTATGCGAGCTGCAATAATAAAAATATTGTTTCAAGCAAAATCACAAATGCTTTCTAGCACAGGCTTCAAGGAAGAATTAGAGAATTTAACAAAAATCTCTAATCTCACCAGACACAGGGCAAAGCAAAACTTCTAGTGAAATTCAAACAAATGAATCGTGTTGGATTTTTGTTGTGTGTGTGTGTGTGTTGCAAAATCCCTTTAGACATAAACACACATGTATACATCCAGAGTAGGGGATAGTTGGTCCGACTGTGGCTGCAGGAAAACATATTGTAGACATTTTCACACCTACAAATCAGTCAGCATGTAAGGATGGACACTTAAGCAGCCGTATGTTTTACATTAGGTGAAGTGAAAAACCTCCCCCACCAGCCAGCGTTTAACTTTCCCTTTTCTCCTTTTCTTTTTTCCTCCCTGTGTATGTCTGAAGCTCTAATTGAAACCACCTTCTGTTTCTTTTTATCGCCAGACTCTTTCAAAAGTTTCAGCTATTTGTCTGTCTGCAAACACGCTGCCTGCTGTCTGTCTCTGTGGCCAAGTCAACAGTCCCCTACATGTTGCTTTACACACAGACTATTTTCACTTTGTGGTGGTTCTTATAATTGGCCGTGTGTGTGTGTGCGTGTGTGTGTGTTGTGTTTTCAGGAGAAGTATTTTTCTTGGCAGCTGGTCGAAGTCCAAACAAGCTATCTGATTTCTGGACAAATTCAGCATCGGGTTTACGTTTATTTTTGGTTCCATTGCGTTTTATATATTTCTAATGCTTATATTCACAATCCATTGTAGGTTATGAGATAATAGATAATAATAAAGCAATTCAGGTGGCATGTAGGAGGAGCGACCTTTCACCTTGTGATCCAGTCTCTGGAAACTTGAAAACTTGGGAGAAGCAGAAGATTGTTTCCCCAAGTACCTAAAGAAAGTCAATTCACTGTAGTTTAACTGAATACGTTTTAGGTTATGTGGAGTAGTTATTGGTAGCTAATGCCTTTCTTGCAGGGGACAGATGGTTTATCAATGGGAATTTGAAAGCAGGAATCGCTTTAACTGAATATTTTACATCTTTGACCATCTGCTTCAGATCATCATGGCAAGACCAGCTGCCATATGGACAGATTACAATTCACACGCATGACCACTTGATGCAGAGGTTTTTAACTTTAGCCACAGAGTGCATCGCAAATATGTCTAAATCAACCAAATCATCTCCTGGACTCAATGCATCTCCTATCCAGAGTTACAGACAAGAGTCTTTGGAGTGTGTCTGTGATGACTACAGATCACACACCGGTATATCTGAACTGCTTGTGCAGAAATCTTCCCTGATTTCAAAACTTCGACCGAATTGCCGCTTGTAATTCCAGTCTCTAGTGTGGCAACATAGCACAGATCCAGAAAAGCTTAAAAAATGTCCAAAACCTCAGGACAACACAATACGCACAAGAGGGGACGCAGTTCAGGTCTATGCAGAACAGGAGGAAGTTGTGAGATTCAGGTCACAGCATGTGAATTGTGCTGCACTGTGGACACCTCTGCTCTACAATTTATCATAAAACTGTTTAGGTCAATGTGGCTTATTCAACCAAGCATAGTTAATTTTGTTACTTTGCAACATTACATGGTTGTGTCACTCTGTCTGAACAGCTGAGAGTTGCATTCTTTGAGTATTATTAGAAAATGATCTGTGAGGCTGTAAGAATGAGCTATTATGGCACAACAGATGAGTTTTTCTGGGGTGAAAACACGGTGAGCCAAAGCACACAGAGGAACAGTTGCGTGCAGACGTGATGATGACAGCTGTCGCTGCCATCATGTTACAGACACTCCTTCATTCTCTGTTCATTACTGACATCTGCATGTCACAACCTTTAAGAATACCTCAGCATGAAGATCATTCCTTAAGTTTTGTGCTAATTTGGTTTAATTAGTTTACAAAGACAAATTAGAGAAAAAACAAACATCTGAAACTCTTTAGCTGTTTCTGAGCGTTTGCTTGACTCTTGGCAGACTTTGAGTTACACTGTCAGAAATAAGCCATGGTGGAATGACGCAACAAAAGCCTTCGCATTAAATATTTGATTCTGTGTTAGGGATATTATTTGTTGAAAAAATTAGTCAACAACATAAAACAAAATGTAGAAGTTAACCAATTAATAAAACGTACATTTTGGTGCGAAGAACATCAAGTTTTAATTACTGATAAAAAATTTGATGTTAATTTCAGTTACGACTAGTAAGATATTCATTTAGACTTGAAACAACATAATTAAAGAAAGGAGAGAAGTTTGACTTTGTTAAACTCCCTGTTATTTCCATGTACAAGAAGATGTGTCTATGACTAAATAAGTGAAACTCAAACATGGCAAGGTTTCAGATTACCTTTGGGAAGGTGCTGTCTGTAAACTAGGACTGTCAGTGTTGATGCTCTCATCCGCGGAGGGTTACCTGGTACACGAAGGGGCGTTACACGGGCTTGTACTGCGGTCAACGGTTCAAAGTCCCAAACATGAGTGAAAAGAGGAACGGTGAGCGTCAGATTTTGCTTTAAAAATCTCAGCGATGGATGTTTGGATAAAACCAACGTAGTATGTTACTTATTGCAACAGTGAATTATTCCTCCACTGAATAATTCGACCAGTTAAAATTACCGTTTCTAAATTATGTTTGAAACAAAATGACTTCTTTTAACTGTTCTGAATATGAAAAGTGCAGTTTTACATTTCAAGCTTACAAAGCCGAACAGAGTGTTTGTGTTTAATCACAACCAAAGTGTGATTAATCTGATTATTTTTCTTAATTGAGTAACAGCATTACTGTAAACATTTAAATGTATGAACATATGATAACTTCAGTATGAGATTTTATGGCACAGTAGCAATTAGCACTACTAATGTCGCACCATCTTCTCTGCAACATCAGCACAAAATATTATGTGAATTTGATCCACCCTTTTTTAATTTAATGATTTTAATTAAAAGTTTTGTCTTACTGTTTTATTCATTAGTTGCATAAATTCTTCAAAGGGGAAAATCATTGCAACCTTCATTACGTTCCAAAGCTGAATAACAGTCTTGTCAGCTGTCAGACATGAATTACTTGCTAGAGACTTTTTGAGGCTCATGTCTCTTTTTGACAGATGCGGTAAAGGTAAACCAGACATGATGTAAACAAGACATTAGGGAAATGGGCTGATTAAGAAGCAATGAGCAAGAAGAAACTGGGGGATTTTTACTCTGAAGGTCATGTGGTCGTAACAAAGCAAACAGCAGTTCTTTTTCCATATTAATTTCCTTGCATCACTTGTTGATGTGATCAGTCAAACCATCTGTTTTATGTCTGTCCGTTTAAAGTTTCCAAGCTGAAGACAAAGAAGTATTATTTATACAACTGCATTATTATTGGAATAAAAACAGAGTTAAGACTTTCAATCTAATTGGGAAAACCTTGCATGTGTATTTTTAAATAAACCAGAATAAAATTGTTTCTTAATGGAAGAAACAGTTAACTATGGCAATAGTTTCTTAGAGCTAAAACCATAAAACCAGTTATCTTTATGCTGTCAGAAAACAGTTTCTGCAACGCTCTTAAGTTTCGGAAATGATAAAGATTCAAACACATCATGAGGCAATAAAATTATTTTTTTTTTCTTTTATTGCGCAACTTAGAGACATCTGACCAAAGATAGTCCACTAAAACCTCCCTGTTCCTACTAAAATGCCAACTCAGAAACTTCTCCCCTGTTTGTGTGCGATTCTGCAGATTATTGTCTAACACTAAGCAACTTTTCTGTCAATATTCTGTCACATAAACACAAGTAATATTTATCAAACTAAAACTCTTCATGTTTTTCCATGTCAATATCTGCTGATCAAACGTTAAAACTTTAAGTTTTTTAAAAGATTACATGAAAACTATGCTTTTACTCACATGTACACAAGGCTGAAAAGTTTTTTAAGCTCTAAAAAGATATTTTAATTGTAGTAGCAGAGTTAGAGTAACTATTTTATTATCAGCAGCCATCTGAAACATTGAATTAAATTAAAGGCAAAGCACTTTCTTAATAGCTACTAATATTCACGGTTGATGAAATGGGGTGAAAAAGTGAGTTGAAACAGAACATTGCCATGTCAATTTAAGCTTATAAACAAGAAGTTTGAGACCAAAGAAGCCAACCAACAAAGAAAAAATGATCATTTTTACAGACGCTAAATGTTTACTTCTACCACAAGGTTACAGACCTGATTGTCACTGTTGGCTTAAAAATCTCTGTTGGTAAATACAAGAGCTTTACGTCTTTTATTTCCATTAATCTACACACGGAAAAGCATGTAAATGGCTGGTAACTGTAATTTTGCTATAAGATTTCTGCTTTTTTTGTTTCCTCTAAAGGTGTGCAATAGCCAACAGGACGTGTCCACCTGGCCAGGTGTGGAGCACTAAGCAGTGTCAGTGTATCAGCACGGCTTCGGTTGTTAAACCCCCTCCGCCACCACTGCTTCATCTACGACCACCTCAGCAGCACCATGGTAGGTGTATGACACCGTTTCACAAAGGAAAATTCATCTGGCACCGCTTGGGCTTCTTTTCTGCACGACAGACAAATCTAAATCATATCTAGGCGGCGATATGACCTACAAACTGTATGTTGATGTATCTCACCTATATCTTCGTAGACGATACAGTGCCTATAAAAAGTATTCACCCCTGGGATCTTTCAGTGTTGCACTTTGACCGCCACTCAGCAGAGGGCAGCCCTGGTCATCCTTAAGTGAAACCAGTTGATATAGAAATAAAGATGGCGGGATCACACTAGAACGGGAAAAAGTAACAGTCGAAACAAAGTCCAGTGTGGGATGCAAAAAGCGCTTTATGCAGTTCTGTTTTGAAATATAAACACTTGACAAATTTCCTAAGTTCCACTTTAATAGAGCTCATTCAGCATCAACTTCTGATTTAAAAATTGCTGATATGGTATGAAGTTGAACATATAAAAACAGAAAAGTGGAGGAGATAACAGAGAAAATTTTAAACATGATGGGGGAAGAAAACATGCGACAAAAATAACAGTAGCTTTTGAGGGTTATCGTGAATTAATGCGCTTCATGGAGCGACGTTTTAACATTCCTTCAGTCTGAGCGTCTCTCTGTTCATGGGGATGTTTCACATTTTTTATTCTTTCCATCTTTCATTTTCTATTCAGCAGCCTAAGAGGTTCCAGTTTTGCTATATTTAAATTTAATAATGTGAGAAAACCACATTTTTTTGTGTTTAATACAGCCGACACAACATAATGCTAAAATTTTATTATGTTTTTGAAATTCAGCATATTCTAAAAAATTAGCCCAGTATGGAAAGACGATCGGCCATCTTGATACAAGAGAAAACTCAGGTTTTTAAGAAAATGGCTCATTATCAATTAATATTTATTTATTTGACAGGATGAATCACCTTGAGATTAACTTATTAATAACTTGCATTCCTACAATTTATCTTTACTAAATTACAATACTGCAAGAGCTTTTGTTTGAGCTGATGCTGAACACTTGCTGGATTGAAAAGACGTTTTAACACTGATATACAATCAGACAAACAGTCACAGGTGTGGTTAAGTATCAAGGCTAACCAAGCCGTATAGTTCAGACAGGGCTCTTATTGATTTAATGTGATCTGCAGATGTTTTGTACTCTCAGAAAACATGTGAAATGTTAAATATTTTGATTATTCGACTTTATATTCAAAATCAACAAGCATTTTTAGTGGTCTGCTGATTTTCCCTTGCTAAATGTGACCCTGCTGTACATCGCCAACATCTATCTATCAATTTGTTACGTCTGGTTATGTTTTGTTGGGTTGTGTGGGTGCTGGTACCATTCTCCAGTGGCCAATAGACAAAAGATCCAGTACACCAAAGACATGTTGCCAGTACTTACAATATATCACTACAACATAGTTTAAATAAAAAGTTGAAAATGGATGTGTTATCAGTGTGACTTGGGTGCTGCATGTTAGTGCTATAAATTGCGCAACACAGAAAATAGTGATACCCAGGCACAGCAGGTCAAGTTCCTCTGTCCTTAGTTGCAGGGGAAAGTTTCTGTGTTCACTGAGGAGGATTTATGGCTGCAGAGTGTTTGCTGAATGTGTGTTTGTAGGATCCTTACTTTGTGTTTGGCTCTGATAACACTCTTTGTGGATCCCGAGTCAACAAATAAAAACAGAGGAATGCACAGACCTCAGTGCACCAGATTCCACAAATAGCTGTCATGTACAAATACAAGCTAACAGTGTTTGGAAATGAACATATGGGTTTTGTTTCCTCAAGTTTAGAAGCAGATTTTGATTGATTGGAAAAAGACTGATTGTCAGACTGATTAGAAGTTTGTGAGAATCAAAACTAAAGCTGCTGTCACTTTGTTTTTTATTTTGCCAAGTATTTTAAATGGTCTTACATTTATCTAAGCATTGGGAAATTAAGCACATTTTGTGGACTATTAAGTCCTGTCATAAAAGGAAAATGTGTGTATTGCTTATTATACAAACAGTTTGTGTCCCTCTAGATCAGAGTTTCTCAAACTTTTTCAGGCTGAGGACCATTTACCCCAGTTAACACTCATGGACCACCTAACTTTAAAATGCCCCCACAATAACACAAGTTCTTAATATATAAAACCTGAGATGAAAATATTAAGTCTCTTGTGACTGGCCACGATAAAACCATGAACATGTCTACCAGGAGCATTTTGAGTTGTTTTTAGATTCTGAAAGTGTGTAATCTAACCTTTCCAATGTTAGAAAACACATTGAAATAAAAAAAAAGTTCTCTACATGTGCGCTAATAACATTTTAGGGCTATTTATAATTTAGAAAGATAATAAAAGAAAAATAGACTTGAGTTGCTTTGGCAAAAACAAACATTTCCTTTCAGCCAGGTGATAGCCCAGTATAAATAATTTTATTTCCGGTCTTAAGATGCAGTTAGTCACTGTGGGGCGCAGCTCCGTCCTCAGCCTGAGCGCAGACTTTTCTGTGGGAAAATAAAAACTCCACTTAGAAGTCAGAACGATGATTTAGATTGTTAGAGTCAATGAGTTCATAAAGAGAGTGGGAGCATCTTGCACTTTGACAGCATAAAGTGTTTTTTTGTTTTATCTGTTCATTTCATCCTTGGACACACAACTACACACACACATAATGATTCTGTCTGGAACAGACTGAGAATCTGTTTGCTGTTTTTTCTGAAACGTCTTGCTTTTCTCTGTTTTTTTTTTCTTTCTGAAAGACAATCTGCTGTTCGTGAAATAGAGTCATTTGTGTTCTCCCAGAGGAAACGGATGATCCAAGTAGAGTGCAGGAATTTCATACTTTGTTGATGTATCATGCACTGTTGTGGTCGCAGTTTTTACACGAGGCTGTAAAAATTTAAAACACCATCATTCATAGTGTTTTATTAACATTTGTTTACTTTTGCATAAAATCAATCAGGAAAAATTGAAGTCATATTTTCGCTTACATCAGTTAAACTGCTCTTGTTTTCATTTTTCCTTTCATTCCTGCAGACATACTCTCATCGGATTTGTGTGGCCCAGATAAAGAGCTAGATGTGGAAAGCTGTCAATGTGTATGCCGTCTTGAAAATCCAACTCGTGACTGTGGGCCTAAGCGACACTTGGACCGAAACACTTGCCAGTGCGTCTGCAACATGCTGCCTGCTCCTTCCTGCCCCCAGAACCACATCTTCAACAAGGAGACTTGTCAGTGCACGTGTAATAAGACGTGTCCGAGGCACCAGCCCCTAAACAAGACGAAATGCTCCTGTGAATGTAACGAATCACCAAATAAGTGTTTTCTGAGAGGAAGAAGGTTTCACCAAGCAACATGCAGGTGAGGAGGAAAGTAATGGCGTTGCATGAATTTATCCAGATGTTAACACCCGACCCCAACCTTCGTCAAATTAAATAAAATTGGTGTGAAACATTTGTACTGATTTGCGCAGCAAATGTTTTGTTTGTACCGTTGTCATTTTAAAGATATTAATAACTATTTTCAGAGGTCATCAAAGGTCAATCAGCATCCCGAACATTTACAAAAACAAATACAATATGGTGTCAGTCAACTGTGCTATGTTTCTGTCCCAAATGTTTTTGTGTTGTAAGATAATATAATACTTTATTGATCCCCGAAGGTCAGAAAAGTTTGTTTGTAAGATATAATAAACGGCTTATATACAATATATTGAATATATTTATATAATATATTGTAATATTTCTATTATTTTATTATACATTTATAGTCATATATTTAACATATACGTAATATACATGTATGTTTTAGTATAGGCGTACATGTAAAATAAAAATAAATTACATTACCAAAATAAAGGAAAATTGACATAAATTAATTTTGCTATATTTGTCTAGCTAAAATTTCTGTAGTTGACATTAAATTTACTTGATTTTCTTTAAATATGGGGATTGGAAGGATGGTTGAAACATTTATTAATATCTTTTAACATGATAACAAATATTTGTTGCACAAACGTTTGACACCAATTTTGTTTAATTTGAGGAAGAAGGAGGGGGTGAAACCTCACTGAGGTCCCAACATACACATGACAGCTTGGACTCAGAGTTTTAATTAGTACATGTGTTTGTACATGTACAGTGCATGTACATATAGCCACAGGAAATCAGGCTGCACAAAGCGCTTAGAGCATCAAGCTCTGTGTGAAATATAAGATCCCAGTGCGCTAATGACTTCCCATAGCTGTCACTTAGCAATTTCCCTTCCACACAAAGGAGGAAGTACGCACACTTATACACACATCCATCCATCCTGTCCAGTTCTGACCCTTCGTGACCTTGTTTGCGAGTGATTTATGAACATAGCAAAGTTTGGGACCTGGCACAAAAAATGTTGCTTATTTATTTGGACTCCTTTTCATCACTAGCTTAACGTTCTCTTTAAGTAACCATAACCAAATAGTTTTTTATTACAGATATTTACGCATTCATGCATTAGAAATATGTTTTCCCAACTGTCTCGTAAGTAACTTGGCTTAAGCAACAAGATGAAGTGTGGTGATCTTCTGGATTATCTTTTCGCATCTTGACTTACTTTAAGTTGGCTTTACAGGCCAGATTTTGTACTTATATTCTGACATCACTGAGTGACAACATGTTTTTCACATCATCAAACGAATTGACTTAGAAGCTAACAGAGGGCGCTCCTTTTTTTCTCTCTCTCTGCTATAGTTTATTTATATAGCTCCAATTCACAACAAATGTCATCTCAAGGCACTTCACAAAAAATTATTTCAGTTCAATCATACATACATTCAAACTGATCCTAGTTATAAAACAGTACAGTAAGCTCAATAAATTACAAACTAAGATATTTTTTTGGGAATAGTGGCCTTCATTTGACAGTATCTTGACAGGACGGTGCGAAGGATGGGATTCGAAAGCCCAATTGAATTGAATTACATATGGTTTGCTGTTCTTTGAAGGTTTTTACCTCAGTTTTAGATTATTTTACTTTAGTTCTAGATTGCATTTCATCTGTTTTAGCATCCCTACTTCTGCTACATTATAGTCAGAAGCAGAGATGCTTTCTTTATGGGTCAAAGCTGCTTTTTGCTTCAGGTTTAATTTCCATTACTGTAAACTAGGTGAGAAAACACATGTATCAGCTGTAGCTTAAAGAGTCACAGCATTTGCTTCTACAACTTAAATCAGCACAAACTCGGTCAGGCTTTACCGTTCTTCCATCTCGTTCGTGTTGCTCTACTTACACCTGCACACACAGCAGACTGGCAGTCTCCGGTTTGCTCTGACACATGCTTGCTGTTTGGGCTTCCCTTGAAGGAACTGCACCACCTACTGTGTTCAGCTGTTGGAGCACTCAGTGTAATGTTTTGGCAACGAGTGTTGCTCGTTGCCAAAACATTAGGATGATATATCTTCAGGATGAAGTGACTAACAGGCTGCCCCTGCTGGTAGTTGTTGTTTTTTCCTTTATGACGTCTACATTCCATCTGTAACATTTAGCCTCTTGAAATAAGTAAGTTGGTAGTTACTGTCCCTATCAGAGAGCCCGGTTTGATGGCATTATGCCTCTAACATCAGTCCATTTTATGTTTCCATCTAGCCCTGTTTAGAGTCACAGAAGTCTGCTAATTAGAGATATGGTTACAAAGCTTTTCAGGGTTGCAGATGAACATTAATGCAGCCTTAATGAAATTGTCTTGCGTAGGAATCATTAGAAATTATAATTATTGAAGTCATATCAGTCATGGTGGTGCAGTGGTTTCTGCTTGTTTGTTATTCTTCTTCAATGCCAGTTAATTTAGAAAAATTCATTGAAGAGATGTTGGCATACTAAGAGGTAGCATAGCTCACAGCAATGAATCAGGTTGTTTTCACACCAGTTCTGTTAGTCTGCTTTATTTGAACTAGAAAGCCTAGAAAGTCCAGTTCATTTGGGAAAGTGTGAATGTGCAATCGAACTCTGATGTGGACCAAAGAAACAATATCTGATCCACCTAAAAACTTAGGTCTTGGTTTGATTGAAGTGAACTCTGATGTGGTTTTACTGCATATGTGAATCACAAATGGACTGGAGAGCGCTCAAAAAGCAGGAATATAGAAGGGGGCATTCTGGGAAAATACAACCAAAATAAACACGTGAGTGGGAAAAATGGTTCAAAGTATTTTGCTAAAGACAAAAAATCTTTTTAACCAACAACAAAAGAGATTTTATAGTTTCATCATGTTTGTTAATATAACTCACAGATGACTGGAAACGTAGATTACTGAACGTAAAGATCTGGAACAGGGAAGCTTTTACTATGTTGTAATTAAAGTTTCTGTTTTTGGATATTCTGAAAACTGAGGACAAGTAAGAAAACATTTTTAGGGCAAACACAATTTGATAATTTCTCTCCATTAAAGCCACTTTTCACAAAAGATGCATAAAACGTAAGTGGACAAAGCCCTCAAAACACCACGCCTGTTTTTCTCATCTTTATTCTCTGATTTACTGTTGTTACATTTGCTTGTTTTCTTCTTTTTTAATTGCAGTTGTCTTAGGCCTCCATGTGAGGTGAGGAGACGGAAGTGTGAAGCAGGTTTCTTCTTCAGTGAGGAGGTGTGTCGCTGTGTCCCCTCGCATTGGAGGCGCTTGGACTAATCTGGCTCATAACTCGCCATCAAGATGCAAACTTTAGACAGTTCAATACATCATCTATTACTTGTCGACCTGCTGGTCAACAGGATTCTTATCAGCCATGGTGGCAGCTAAGTGAGTGGATCCTGATGGACTTAGGGAAACCGTTGGGATTGGAATGCAAATTATTGGAAAATGGACATAGAAAGGTGAGAAATGCACTGATATTCTTTTGAGGACATTTAAATGGAGAATGAATGACAAGATGGGAGGAAGAACTGCAGGATTAAAAGAGTCAACACTCAACCTTTGTTAAATAATGCGTTTTAAAATATTTGGAAATTAACTATGTCTCAGTATTCAGATGTGAAAAATTGATTATATTATTTATTAAATGCTATTTTCATCCTTTGTTTATTGCAATTTCTGTATTTTTTATAAAAATACACTGTGATCAATATTTTTTATCATGTATGTTAAGTATATGTGTGTAAAATAAAGTATCCTGGATGTTGTAATACGTCTTTTCTTGGATGCAGCCGTTGATAACTGTTGGCAGGGAGGATCAGGTCTGCCTGATTTATCCAGGTAACAGGAGGATAGTTGAAGGATGTGTTTGGTCTTACAGGTCATATATTGTTAAAGGGGCAGCATTACTATGATTCTAGGCACATAGTATCATTTTACAGTACAATCAAGTACTGTTACTTTCAGTTTAAAAAAAATAATGTGTATATATAAAATATGACTTGAAGGAAACTTGACTTTGTAATTTAATCCCTTGAAATTGGGCTTCTGTCTCTTTAAAAAAAAGCCTTCAGTATTGGAAAGCACTCTGCCTTCAGGAAGTCATCACAACGTTACTCCTCTATTAACAAAGTATTTACCAGCATTGCATTGTGCCTGAATGGTTGCCACAGGAGATTAAAGGATTTCTCAAATATGCATGAAAGAATCAAAGCAACACTCTAGGTATGTTTCAATGAGGGAATAACAGCTCAAAAAAGTTGATTTAACATCATTCTGCTTCTATATCAAATCTTAAGCTCCTACTTCTGGATCTTCAGTCCGCCTCATAGATCAGGGCTTCGTTCATGTCAGTCAGTAACATATTTGGCTTTAAGCCATTTCTTCACCAGCAGCAACATATGTTCATGAGTGGTCATAATTCTTTCCACCTTGACAAGATTACAAGTTCCAGATGCACTGAAGCCACCACCGTGTTTTATTGTGGAAATGTTCTGTGGGTTACCCTCTACCCTTTTTTCCAATATTTCCCAAGCAATATCGCTATGGCCAAAGAGCTCAAGTTTCACCTAATCTGGCCAAAGACCATTTTATCAGCTTATAAAACTACCTTTTAAAAGTTCTCTGTAAACGTTGCTGAATTTTGGCTCTCTCCTCTTTAAAACACTGATTTTGTTCATTCAGGTTTGTATGCACAGCATTTCCATCAGATTGACGTTTGGACTTTGACTTCTCACAGTTTCACTTTGTGCAACTGCTGGGGGCTAAAGAACATCTGAAGCCTTGAAAAAAGTAGACCCAGTGATGTCAATCAGGACAGATGAGACCAAAGTAGAGACGTCTGGTTTCATGTTTAAAGAAAATTAGACACCGCACATGGACGCAGACACCTGTGCATGTTGGTAAGGTAATTTAGGCAGCCACGGGACCAATGCACCTATTCAGTCAATGAAGAACTTTCTATCCTAAGTTTTTCACGGAACAATCTGTTTGACAAATCATGTAAAATTATGTTCTCAACAGGACAATAACTCCCAAACATACCAGCAAATCTGTAGCAAGATATCTGGAATAAAAAAATAATCCAAGTGCTGCATTGGCCACAATTCACAGATAAATTCAGACAGAAAATGCCTACTTTAAAAGGCGACCTATTATGCTTCCTTGAACAGTTTATGTAGGTCTATGGACTTTACAAAACATGTTCATTATATATTTTAGCACAAAATCATTCTTAGATAATGAGATTTTCTGCCTATTTTGAGCTTCTTTCAGAATGAGCTGTTTTAGGGCCTCTTGTCTCTTTAAATTCAAATAAGCTGCTGCGGGCTTTTGCTGGGGTTGCTAGGTAACAGGCTGGGCTTCCTCTGGTGTTACTAGGTAAGAGGCTGGGCTTTACTGGGGTTGCTAGGTAACCGGCTGGGCTTACACTGGTGTTGCTAGGTAACAGGCTGGGCTTACACTGGTGTTGCTAGGTAACGGGCTGGGCTTCCTCTGGTGTTGCTAGGTAAGAGGCTGGGCTTTGCTGGGGTTGCTAGGTAACCGGCTGGGCTTCCACTGGTGTTGCTAGGTAAGAGGCTGGGCTTTGCTGGGGTTGCTAGGTAACCGGCTGGGCTTACACTGGTGTTGCTAGGTAAGAGGCTGGGCTTTGCTGGGGTTGCTAGGTAACCGGCTGGGCTTACACTGGTGTTGCTA
>CAEFZX010004882.1:0-22665 GCA_903066825.1 Alfaro cultratus | reverse complement strand
CCCACCGTCGTGGAAA
Source organism: Alfaro cultratus (assembly GCA_903066825.1). Lineage (NCBI taxonomy): Eukaryota > Metazoa > Chordata > Actinopteri > Cyprinodontiformes > Poeciliidae > Alfaro > Alfaro cultratus. The sequence goes on along the minus strand of CAEFZX010004882.1, from coordinate 22,649 downwards.
ATGCGAGCCACCAGCGCCGCAAAAAACTCTTCGGAGAAAAAAATGATAAAAAAAAAAACATAATGAGACCAGAGGGCTTAATATGCAAAATATTCAAAATGAAAAGTTTGAGTGTGTTGATTCTTGCTGCTCATTCCCTGTGATTCATCTCTTTTCCAGCCAGTAGCAGTTTGCACACACTGTACCCCCAGTTCCACAGTGCAACTTGTGTCATCTGCTCTGAAATCCTTTTAGAGGAGGCTGAGGAGGCTCCAGCTGATCCATGTGCTGCCTTGATCATTAGGGGACCCTGCAGCTCTTGCTTCTCTCAGTGATCATTTTCAATTAGGACTCCATTTTGTTCCACGTGTACCTAAGCACCCGAGGGGGACAGTGGTCTGTACAGCAAAATCACTGAGGTGGGAGAAGACACATTAGAATGTGAATTTAAATGGTAACCCCCGTCACCCTAAGAGAAATGAAACATGCGTCTGAGACACCAACTAATTAAAAGAAGGCTTTTGGCAAAGGAACTTTTGTATTTTTTTTTTTTCTTTGAATAAAGCAAATTCATCAAATCATGGATGCTTATTTTCAATATCTTTTGAGGTAAAAATCAATTAGGAACACAGTTATGAATGATGAACTTCCATAAATTAGGTGATGGGGAAGATCAATGACCCAGACATCAAAATTATCTACTTTATGTGCATTTTGACTTTTAATGGAACACATATTCAGCCCTCCTGGCAATTTCCCCCCCATTTGTTCTCTGTTTCTTTTTTACCTAAAACTGACGGGTTTCCTGTCAGTGATAGAACATGTTCAACATCAGTTCAAATTAATATTTTTCCTTCACAGGAAATGTATACATCAAAATCTATTTTTAGAAATATGAAACAAAGTAGATATGATTGTGGTTAAAAGTATCAGCTGTATGGGATCTTTACCAATACAATATAAAGAATTTGACCCATTTGTTTGGGCAAAAATGGGTGTTTCAAATGTACAATTACCCTAAACATACCACAAAACTAGTTACATTGTGGAAATGCCAATGTTTTGAAGTGACTATGACAAAGCTCTATTATTCCTAAAGAAAATTTACGGACAAAGCTAAAAATGAGCAAGGTAATATTAGTTCTTTCACCAGGAATTGGCCTGATTTCCAGAAAACTATCTGGAGAAGTTTGTGGAAGAATATCCAAAATGTTTGTCCCAATTCAAGCTAAACAGTTAAAATGCAACTCTACCAAATACTAATGAAATGCTTGTGATTTTTAATTGTAAAAGTAGTAAAACATTTTCTAAAACAATTTTCTAAAAAATAATGTCACATTATCTTGGCATTTAGCAATTATTATTATTTTTCTCTCATCCTGTTGACGTTGGGCCGGTAACGTTTAGTGTGATTTAATGCCATTTGTTGAGGAAACGGGCTACGTTTTTTCTGTATATAGTCTTACAGATTAAGTTTGCTCTGAAAATGTTCATTGCACAAGAACCAAAGGAACATAAACCTGAAATGACACAACACACACTCACGCATTCACACAAAATAGTGCCAAGTCAAACTTGGGATTGCAGAACTAAAAATAGCACACAAAAAATGAGCTATGTATTCCAATGGCTAAAATATCAGATTAAACAAAGACAATTAGAAACATTAACAAAATACATGATAGACAGGCAGTACAAAGAAGGGAGTGCAATGTTTGTCTGGCTCTAATCAATATTTACCTCAAAGAGAGAACACATTTACTACCGGTATAATGTAATAGAGTGATGACAATACGAACTGAACAAACATACCCTCTTCTTCCTGCAAGAATGAAAAAACGCCTGTGAGGAGGAAACAGAGCGAGCCGAAGTGTCAAGGGAGAGCTCAGATCACAGCTACGGTGGTGACAGCTACACTCTTTTATAGCAGACCCACAATCAATGATTGTCTGGCAACTGCAAAGTAATAAAACACAACACAGAACCAAATAAATCAAACAGGTCTACAATATGCATTTCCCTCATGAGAATTACTCAACAGGCTGAGTACCAGTCATTAAAACTGATCACTGTGCTTGTTGTTCATTAAAAGCCCTGTTTGATTTAAATAATTGCAATAAGACAAACAAAGCATGGTACATTAGGTAGAAATAATATAATCTTTAATCTTATTCTCTGAAGTTGGAGCAATAAGCAGATCAGTCAACATAACAATCTAACTTAAAAAGCTATTGAAAGCATCCATATCAGAAAAAACTGCACAGATGGAGCTGCACAGCATAAAGACTAGATGTTCCACTGAAGCTAGCACTAGCAACAGGGATTTAGTCAAAGACATCACACGTACGATCACACAGACTGCATGTGGCTCATGGAGAGCACTCCAAGCACTACAGAAAGAGGCTATGGGGACAGATGGGGAAACAGTCAGCCTCTGCAGCCTCACTTGCTGCAGAGAAAGCTTTATATTAAAAGGTGAGTGAACACTGACTTGTATAATCAATATCAACTAGAAGGACTTTTTCTCTTGGTAAGCAATGGTGGAGCTGTAAAATAGCCAACATTACAAAAACAAATGAAAAAACAAAACTTGACATCCATAAAGTCTTGCAAAAATTAATTAATTCCCTTCACCTGACCTTTCACATTTTATTGTGCAGCAACCAAAAAATATAATGTAATTGTGTGGGATTTTAAACCAAAGTTGAAAAAAAAAAAAAAAACATAGTTTGGGAATTCTATATCGATGAAAAAGAAGGGGAAAATTTCCTGTTTTGGTAAACAACAGACCAAAAAAGAGTGAGCTCTTATTGATGCCTTTATGTTGCAGAAATTCAACTTTGTCATAAAAAAACAGTACTTCTTGTTTACTTTTATATTCAAAAGAATTTCTGTTTTTTTTATGTTTTTATTTTTGGGGCATTTTTAATCCATTATTTGCCACATTTGGACAACCACGTCTAGGTACTGCCCTACTCTTTCAATCTTCAGATGATTGCCAGAATATTATCATATTACAATTGAAATATTTTAATGTAACATAACCCTGATTTAAACTTCTCCACAACTTTATTCCTTAGCTCTCTGGTGTATTCCTTGGTTTCGAAGCTGTTTGTTCTCTAACAAGCCTCTGAAGCACTCACAGAGCAGTTGTATTCATTCTGAGGTAAAATTACAGCAGATGGACAGTGTAGTAATTAGATGACTTCAAGGCAATTGGTGGCACCGGATCTTATTAGCAGAGTCTGAGGAAAGGGGCTTGAATGCACACCACACACACATGCTGTAAAGTTCAACATAATTAAAGACGAAATCACCAGAACACTGTTGTTAAAATCAGTGAGTCACCTTACGTTCTCAGTAAAATATAGTTAGTGAAATGCCATTTTAAAAAAGTGGGCCAGAAAATTTTTATTTCCCTCTTTTTAGTTTGAGTCTGCTGAACCAAACTGAGGGCTAAAAATCAGCAGTAAAGCTCAATAATTCAGATGCATGCCCTGAGCATAACATCATCCCCATTCCGGCATTGAATTTAGATATTAGAAGACCTGTGGCACTGAATCGCTCTCAAAGATTGATGAAATATCTCCTGTTCAGAGGCATCTTGCCACCAATTGCTTTCATCGTACAAGTGCATTCCCATCTGAATGGTAAAGCAATTATAGGGTTAACACATATGCAGATTGTCACTTATAGCAACTATGCCCTCAGTCTGAACAGAAAAATTCCTCTGCTGTTCAACCACTGTCAGATAATTGCATTATTATATCTAACATATGTGCAGTGATGTACTTTTTAAGCTACCACAAATGGATACAATACATTGAACATGCTTTGCTAAACTTTACAACGAAGGAACAGTGGAATAATTGTTTCTTTTCAACTGAACTTACTAATAAAATGCACTTATGTGTTTTTTTTTTTTTTTTGTTCACACTTTCTCTTTTACTTGGTTGATTAAACAGAATTGATAAAAAGATCTTGAGTTAGCCTACATGTTAAAGGTACATCATTGGGTTTTTGACAAAAAAAACAAAACAATAATTTGTTTAAAGAAATCTCTTTAGTCTCTGAACGTGTTCTTCTTAACTAAATCTTAGAATTTTGATAGAAGATGGAAAATATGCTTCACAATCAAACATCTCTTGCTAAAAAAAATCACTTTAAGAAACATGTTAAGTAAAACAAAAAGGAACACAGAGGTTGATCATTTATAAAAGCCTTGGAATTTTGTCATTTGTGATCTAATATGACTTTCAAGGAAACCAAGTTGCAGGAAAGAGTTTGCTTTAAGATGATTGACCTAAGATAGATTTTGTTAAAATTCTTTATCCAGGGTCTCTTTTGACCTCTGCCAAAAGCTAGGTTTTAGAACCAAAAATCAAAGCTTTTGCTTTACCTGACTGTCCATATTTTGACTTTCACCTATGGTCATGAGATGTTGCTCATTACTAAAAAGAGTAGGGTTTTGGATACAAGTCTCTTCTTCCATCACATGGCAGGGTTCATGCTAGAAGAGTGTTAGGAGCTACGTCCTTTGTTTAGAGCTCAGCGCAGAGTCTCTGCTCCGCTGCATCAAAAGGGGTCAGTTAAGGTGGTTTGGCCATCTAATCAGGAGGCCTCTTGGGTGCTTCCCTTTGTAGGTTTACCACATGCATCCCACTTAGATAAGCCTCTGGAATATAGTCAAACCATGGTGGAAAGAGATGGTTTTCCTTTTGGATCTGTTATGTCCCTACTGAACCTGAATAGGCAGAAGACAAGAAGCTGAAGGATAATTTTAAGGGGCTATTTTTTCAGCAAATGCTTTTCTTTTCTGTTTGCACTTTTACTTTTCCTCTGGTGATAGAGAGCTACTTGACAAAAATTATAAAATCTTAGGAGATTTACAACCTGAACTGTAGACTGTGGAATGCAAATGAGGAATATCCTGAGCTGAATTATACCTTGCTTCTTCAGAGTTTGAAAATGAATTTTTTTTTTGTCAAAAATCACATTTACATATCATGTCGACACATAAAACAAATATTACCATTTTAGAGGCCACCTTGTTGTTCTACAGCCAAGCCTTTGTTGTTTTGCTGAGAACTCTCAGCTGTGCACAGATTTCAGTGATTTCTGGTAGCCTTCAATCTTTTTAATGTATTTTGTTGCTCAGAAGAATGGATGTTCTGTTTGGGATTATTGGTTTATTTTTGTTTCATCCTCAAAACTGCAACCAGCCAGAGGTTGTATTTGTTATAATGCTTCTTTGTGTTCTTTCAGCAATGATATCAAATAGTACAATGTCATAGCTGGCGAAGTCTATTACCTGAATAATTTTGCTTAGAAAAAAACTTTGATACACTTAACCTTTCACAACAAAACAACGAAAAAATATATTATTGTATACAATACAATTTATAAGGTGTGAACTGATTAGATTCACAGGAACAAAATGTACAATTTTGATCTTGATTTCATTCATGTCACTATTACAAATCATACACATTCAAATCAGGATTTAACCATTGCAATTAAAGTAAATCACTAAAGTAATCTCCCACTATGAGTACTCTGTGAGATTAGAGTGGATTATATTGGATCAGGTCCAGTGACCTGATTTACTATCCGAGTGCCCCTTGTTATCCAAATCCAGCCCAGAAATCTGACCTTCAGCAGCTGCATTTAAAGCCTCCTAAATCTATAACAGTAAAATGTAAACACTTGCTTTTTATTTTACTTTTATAAATTGTAATTATGTCTTTATAATGTTTAATGTATACATTTATTGTCTCCTCCAAAAGACAAAAAACTAAAAACACATAGTTGTTCATCTTTATGTTGGAATTAATCAACTTCAATCTTATAAGATTTAGGTCACAAGTAAGTATTGGCAAAAACAAAGGATCAAATCCTCCGCTGAGCTTTGAAATAAAAAAAAAAAGGTCACTGCATGATAAAGATTTTTTTTCACAGTTCTTACAAATCATGGTTGCATATCTATAAAAATAACAATTTTATAAAACTGAGAAAATGATAGTAATAATAATTAAAAAAAAAACATAGCCCCACTCCGGGTTCATCACAGTTTCAGTCATGTAAAATCTGAATCTTTGGGCCCAGATTAGGGATATAAGGTGATGTAGTGGTTAGCACATTCCGGTTACTGCAACCTTATTACTGTGGGAGAACAGTCTGCACCCCGCCTCTCACCACACCCTCGAGTCGCAAACAAGAAAAACAGGATTGGAAAATGGCCTGATGAATGAGTCCATTTTAGATGCCAATGATTAACCTAGATTAATATGACTGTGGGGTTGGTTTTAAAGTAATATGTTTGTTTTTTTTTCCCAACATGGTAATGTACATATGCATTTTCCACAGAATACTAAAAAACTGAAAGTGGAACAGCAAATATTAGTCAGCGCTTAACCTGCTGAAAGAAAAGCTGAAGGTGCTGGCAAATCAAAAGCACTGAACACTAAGGGTGTATTTACACCTGAGATATTTGATCCTCTGAATACACTGAATCGAACTCTGGTGTGGACCATACTACTGGACCTTGACCCACTCTTTGAGGTGGTCTTGATTTGCTTCCAAATGGACTGTAGTGTGATTTGCTTCTGGTGGGAAGACATAACTACAGGTAATATACATCTGTTTGTACTTCACGAGCCACCGTTGCAAGGTATTATGATAAAAATAAGCCCTTCAGTGATATGCTAGCGCTACTACGTGTTCTGATTTTATTGAAATTACAAGTGTATTATTTTTGGTAATATGCTTGCATTACTACAGGTGTAATACAATTCCTTCAATTTCAATATGGTTTGGCATTGGGTAAGTTGCAGCTATGTATTTTCATTCATTTATTTATTTCTTGATTAAGCTGGTCCTTCTGTCAAAATAGCACCTAAAAGATTCTTCTACATTTCTAACTTCATAAACTTCATTTTCCTGTCCATGGAGGATTTGCTGCACTTTATCTTCTATTTTGTTAGCTCCACAGCCTTTAACCCATCTCCTTTTAATTGCTCTGCAGCTTTATCATAATATTTAGAGGTTACAGTTAACAAGATGGCCAATTAATCCGGACCAGTAATTAGGCAGTAATTAAGTGTCACAGAGACGGCAATAACTGCTGGCTAAACCAAAACAATGACAGGGTTGTAAAACTTATGCTGCCCCAAATTAGTTCCCTGATTTAAATAGGTTGCAAGACTACTTTGTAGTAAATAATACCCTGATCATAATGATGTCAAGGACATTTTTGCCAGTCATCGTCCAGTTCATTTCCTGACATTTCCTCTGCAGCTAATCAATTTTCCTCAGCTCCACTGTGAGACAACAACCCTTAAGGGACTAGGCTCCATCACAGACTTTGAGTTTGCAAAGCTGAAATTAACTTAATGGTTCTATAAATCCAAAACATGTTAAATAAAACAGCATAATTTGTTATTTCTTATCAGACTTTATGAGTCACAAAAAGTAACAAGATGTGAGACATTATGAAATGTGTTTATTAGTGCTGGACATGATGAGGTTGAAATTGCAACGCTGAAAGATTGAAACCCTAGCAATTATATTTATTAATGTAGGGTGAATAATAGTATGAACACATTATAATAAATATGTTAAAAAAAATGTTGTCTATGATGGAGTAAAACCTGAAGGTTAAGGTATTATACAATCCCATTTTATATTAATAAGGTCACTTTAAGCAACAACATGATCATGACTCATGATTTTAGGTTGCATAACATATTTCCCCTTTACCTCAGTTCTTACCTCTTATTTGAGGTGAGTAAGGATTAAATAAGTTTAAGTAAATCACAATGTTTAAAAGGCAATTCTACCAAAGGCTGTGTTTACTTCTTAATCTGTCTAAAAAAAACTCTTTCATTCTGGTATTTACAGATTAGAAATTCTTTTTTACAATTCTAACTGCTCTGAAATAAAAAAAAAGGTCAAATCTGACAGTGTGCATTTTTTTTATTGAGTGTATTTAAACATTTTATGTCAGTTGTATATTATATATATTGTGAAAATATCAATTTGGAAAACTTTCAAGAAGAAGAAAGTTTGTAAGAGAAAGTGAAATGTGATAAAAGTAAACTTGCAACAAATTACAGCTGTTAATTTTAGCAAGTGCTACAAAATAGATGGTGCCAAACATTTGCAATCAAGAGCAAGTAATTAAAGTAATTAATTTTAATGGCAAGGGTGCTGCTCCACATACATTTTCTCCTACTGTGATCTATGTGTGACTATAGCTTGATAGCTTTTATCAAAGGTATCAAGTTAATATTTGTTTCTTTTTGTGCAGTATTTTTTTTAGTTCACAGGTAGTGGGTGGTGATCAGAAGGAAAGGGATGTACATTAGTCATACAAATTACATGCTGCAAGTCTAAATCAGAATCCTGCTTTAGGAAATAGGGTATGACAGGAGATGGAAAGAGCGATGTCTGCTCCTCCCATCAGGCTACAGCATCTGTTTCTCACCAGCTCACTGTCAGTTCACCAAACATGAAGCATGTGTGAGGCCTTATCTGCTAGCCTTTCATGGTCTGCCAAAATTCAGGGCTGAGGGGGCAGCAAAGCACCCATGCAGTAACTCTCTTCATACCCTACTCTTGTTCTTCATCACGGCTTCTGGCTGGACACCAATATGAGAAGCAATTTGGGATTTGGATTGTTTTTCAAATGCACACAGAGAATTAGAACACAACTGACTACATCATATAATTACACCTTTACATACAAATTCCATATTTTCCTCCAAAATCCTTGATCGCCACATGACTTGTCGCAACTTTTGCATTCCCTGAGATGAGTCACGCTTCTCCAGAATCACAGAAGAACTTCAATAACAGTTCTCATTTTAGCATACATCTGAAACTTCAATCATAAAAGTCTTTCACATTAGTCTCTTCTTCTTCCGCTTCCATCCTCAGATGTTATCATCTCTTTATTCATTTCTAGAATGAGGTCAGAAACAAATAACTGTAACTCAAGCAGGTGTAGTCCAAAAATTACACATTGGTTGTCCTTGTATTTGATTCCGTTTGAATTCTGTTTAATTTCTTATTCATTAAATACCAGTTAACAACAAGCCATATTGCAAGGCACTTTCTACTTTCAAACAGATCCAATTCACATCCAGTTACATAAAAAAACATAATTGATTTAATCTAGTTCATGTAATCCAAAAAATGTGAGAAATTGTAATTTAGTAATAGAGACTTGTGATCATATAATCCAGCTCAGCTGACTAACTAGAAACAAATTGGTTATCTAAGCCAATTTAATCCGGTTTCTTTGGTTTTGCAGCAATTCCTTCCCATGAGCATCCAAAAGACCCTGTGTTGGTCTGAGAACCCTACTGGGATTTTCTAAAACAACATGCTGTACTTTGCGAAATGTCTTTTTACTGTCTCATGTGTCTCAACAGTGCAACGACATCCCAGGCATTCAGAATCATATGTAACGTATCTCAGACTAGTGAATAGCCCGGGGAGTCTGTCACATTCGGTGCTGTCCTGTACGCCAAAATCTTCCAGTTCACCAAGAGTTCAGCTGCCAAATGTATTCCACCATTGTGGTGCAAGTGCAGTAAATGGGGAATTGGCAATAAACAGTAAGCATTTTTGTTCCTACGTTTTAGTGTTAAATTAAACCTAGACAAAAACATCAGATTTTATTTTATTTTTTTGCGGAATCGGGCACTTCCAAGGCTACTCTTTCTGTTTTTCAAGGACATCTACCAAACTGTTATCATCCATAGCTGTTCTAATGAAATTAACTGCTTGCCTCAGCAGTCACCATGGCAATACAGTAAAAAGAAGGTTATATGGGAGCTGTTATATAGCCTCTGTAAAAACAGTCAACCATGCCTGGAATGTCACATTCAAAAGCCCTCATCAGGCCCTGCTTTTCTTTTGAAATAAATCACAAGAATGAATTTTGTTCAAGCTACATGAAGCTCGAAATTATATATTAAAATTAAACTGTCAAAGGGAAATTTGAAGTTTACAGCAAATGTAATAATTTTAAATATTTTCTTATTGTGAGTGTTTAATGGTTGGTGACATTATCACCTTTTGGCATTTAGTTATGATTGACATTTAATCCAGATTAATAACCACCCACTATTTTCTTCATATTAACTTCCAAGCTATTCCTGCTCATTGAAGGGAAGTATATGTGCTATTTTCATGAATAAGAGAGATAATCAGTAATAAAACACTCAAATTTCACATTAAATCCTTGTGTTCAGCTACACAGTTGGTAGCACTGTAGCCTTGCAGCAAGAAGTTACTGCCTGGGTTTGAATCCCAGCCTCAGGTCTTTCTCAATGACGTTTGCATTTGTCCGTGTTAAAGTCCGTGTGGAAGTTACCGTAAACATTAATGGGAGTTGCACTGACTGAATCTAGAGTAAATACTCAGTGAGAGTTTGAATCCTTTAATTCCAATTTTTTTAAAGCTTTAATGGTAGTTAAATAACTTTTGATGATAATACACATTTTCACAAACCAAAACACCCAAAGAAACTTGAACTATGCCTAGCTAAAGTTTTGATCACCCACTTGAATGAAAATTTATAGTAGTTAGACAGATCAGTTCTTTAAAGCTAATCTGACAACTGGAAGCGAGAACCTGATTGATGAAGAATAGTTGATCATTAGCGAAAAAAGAAGTCCAGCTTTTAGAAAACCATGAGGAAGTGCAAGAATTTGTGCATCTAATTGTCTTTCTAATTTTAGAAATGTATGATTTCATGCTACATTGGCTGTGTGTTAGTTGTGAAAGCATCTTTGCTCATTGTTGTATTTGATTTTGTTTTCTGTAGCTCTTGTCTGCCTTTTCCTTATTGGTTTCTTTGTGTTGTTTTCTATTATATAATTCTATTACATACAGTATTACCTAATTCTAATATCTCGGCTTTTCTTGTTATTACCATAGCTGCTTTATCTTCTCTTTTGTCATCTGCTATGCTAAATATTTTTTTGTTCTTTCCAGGATTATCCATTGCCATATCCACTTTACACTTCATCCAACTAGATATATTTTTGCTCTGGACTATTGCTACATATCATTCATAATCTGCTTTCCTTTATATTGTCGGAAAGAAAATATAATACTTATTAACACTTGGTCAAAAAGAGAGATCACTCTCCATTTTTGAAGAATAAATAGACCTGATTCAAACCCCACAGGCTTCCTAGCAAGGAAGTATGGTTCCACTCCACCGAACTGTGGAACAATCTCTTATCCTTTCAGTAATTTACAGTATATGTCACGAGTGCAAAACTATAACAATTCACAATGCTGCAGTGGAACACAGGGAAAGAGAGAAGGATCATTTACCTGGACAACAAATTGATCCTCCAGCTAGGAGAGCATCCCAAGGGTAAAGTGAAGCAAATTTTCAGCCCCTTCAATGGTTTTCGACCCAGATGCTCAGGTGCGTTTTGTCTCTATTAAGAGACCAAAAGATTTATGAGAGAAATATTGACCACTAGTTCTGCTGGCTATTTTATGTGTCCCACTTGAGAGCAGACAAGGAAAGGGGTGGTTTGTCTTCAGCATCTGCAAATCTGTGAGGTCTGCACTCACAAGGACTGAGGGGGAAAAAAATGCCACAGCCATGTGTTTACTTGCAGATATTTAAATGTCGTTGTGGTTACATGGTTAGTTTTCCCCTTTCCTCCAGACAGTTTCCATAATTTTTTTATGTTGTGGCAGCGAATTTGGCTCAAAAAATGAGAATAATTCATAAGCCCAATGAGAATGTTACATATTAAATGACTGACTGTTGTCCTAGACTACAGTTGCCATTTCTTCCTTTTTAATATGTCTTTCTGCATTTTAAAGAAGCATTTTACCTCCACAGAGTCTGCTCAGATGCTGTTAAGACAAAAAAAATCATATTTGATACTTGCTAATTATGAGGAAACCTACGTAATCATGTTTACTCCTTCAGTTGGCTGAACGTGATGCCAATGCTGAGAATTGTTCTGAGGCATAAGTGAAGTTATCTGCTGCTTATGGGTCACCAGATCTACAGGCAAAACTCGTCAAACACTTACACATTTTTGTTGTTGCTTGTAAACATATTACATGTGCAGAAATGTTGCACACTTTACATTACTACCAAACAAACAAAAAAAAAATAACCTCATCTTCACTGCACAACAAAAGAAGAGTTGTGCTGAATTCCCACTGAATAATTTTTTTTTTGTTGCAAAATGTTAAAGAGATGTAACTGGTGTTGCAATGGCCTAAACTGACCTAACAGCTTAGGGTCCAAACAACCTCGTCAGGACACTGGACGTGAAAGACAAGCTAAACCTGTAAAGTTTAGAGTGTTTGCTTAATAGAAAAATAGTAATAAAAAAAAAAGATTAAGAGTTGCTTTGGCACTTGTTAATGAAAAACATTTGAGATTACAATTGTGTCAGCAACAATGATTATAATTTAGACATCTCCTTCCTTCTGTGAGAATATAATTATAGCACTTCATTTGACAGTTTTGCAATCAGGACACAATCACTTCTCTGGATCAATGAAAAGCCCTTAACCGACCTTGGTCTCTCATTCTCAATATGTTACCTCATCAACACTGAACGGTATTGTGTGTCTCTTGATATCAGATATCAGAGCAAGGCAAAGTAGGTGGATTCAGCAAGAGTAAGATTTCTCCCTCAGAAAAGGAAGACTTTTGTCTGCTTTCTTAGTCTTTCTTCAGGAGTCAGGCCCCAGCCTTCTTGGCTTACTTAATTAGACATGCAAACGTAAGGTAAAGGAATAGGTGGAACATTTCATTGACTTTTGAAGTCAGACTCACAGAGATCATATGCATTTGGAGAAACTGCAGAACCTTCTGTAGTAACCTGCAGTTGATTCCTGTTCACTCTGCTGTAATCATATCCTGGCTATCGATGAGGTTTCAGGAAGCACGTCTGTGGCTCCAACTCAACTAGATACCCCACAGGGGAATATTCTTTGTTTTTAACATGTGTGTTATGTTTCTATCGGCACTTTTAAAGATTAAATCAACTCCACAGCAAAAAGATATTCTTTCTTTGCTTCATCAGCCAGGAAAGTTGATGCTACCTGAGGGAAAGAAACAGCTCTTTGCTTTACACCAGACTCCTTTTATGTTCCCTTCATTAATGCTGAAGGAATGTTTGTTGATTATAAAGTCTGCCAAGACTGAGCTTTTTTGTTAATGGGTTAAAGATTATAATGTTTTAATCATCTTCTAACATCCGAGAAGTCAGTATTAGGGAAACATCGGCACAATTTTAATGCTGGTGTTATTTGCCAAAGCTTTGGGTGTGTTGTGCATTGATTGTACATGTACACTGTAGAACAAACACATTTCTTACTTTAGATGATGTATATCACCTTTATGTTTGTTAAATTTTGTATATAAGCCAGTGTGAGTGAATAGAGCCCAGGAGTGACATAAGTGACATTTTCAGTACTATTCTAGCTTGTCATTCTCACTTAGGTAAGAAGGCACAGAAGGTCAAGCTGTCACTACTATTAGATTTAAAATGTCGATATGAGGGAAACATATCTGCTACATGCTGTGACAATTGTAAAAGGCAAGAAATGGAACCTGCTTACTGTCAGAAAGGAGATTTTGCACTTTTCCTCTGACATAGATGTTCTGCATTATGTGACAGCCAATGCAACAGACATGAAAAACATCAGATATTGAACAATTGAGGACTTTGCTGACCTAAGGCAATGATGGTTTCCATGTATCAACAAAGGTTTCCTTTTGCAGTGGGTCCTGTCCTGTTTTGTGCTGGGTCACACTAACGCCCTGAGGCTCCTGTGTGCTATTTGGGAAGAGAGAGAAATCCCTCTTTTGTCAATGTCACGGTGTTTGTAGGTGGATGTCGGAGGCATATGTTCTTCCTTTCCACTTAGTTCTTTCTGTTATGTACATTGTTGTGCTGAAAATCCAAGGATTGGTTGGAAAGTATGCAAGGAAGACAAATTGTAGGGATTAAGAACGTGAACTGAAAAAACTTTGAATGTTGTAGTTTAACTCTTTATTTTTTGTTGTTTCTACAAGTTCCTCACATGAATTCTGTAATTTCCTTAAAAAGTTTGAATCCTTTTCGCAAGACCAGTGGAATAGCCAAAAAAAAAAAAATATTGGGGTAGCCAAGATAGGTAAGAAACCAAGAGTAGGGCAGCAAAGAGAGGGAGGACATACAATACACAAGTCTGTACCTTCCTTTGCTGATAAAATGTTTTCTTTTGGATAGTCGTGGGTTGCTTTGTGTATTCTTTAGACTTCTCAGGAGGAAACTGATCTCAAGAAGACAAATATGTAGATGGCAAAAGTTAACAGAAAGAACTGTTGCATATTTATGTGAAGCTCTGCTTGGGGGCTGTTGGTCACTAGGAAGAGAAGTTTAATTGCTATCAGGTTTGATGTAACTTCCCTTGCCTTCTGCTTGACAAGTTCCACACATATCTGCATCTTGATTCCAGAATGTGTCCGTGTTTCTGAGTGCATCTTGCTGAATGTGGCTTTTGATTGGTTTGGATAACTAGAAAAATCCCACACAAGTTAAGATCATTTATAATTCTGTCAGCGATGCTGTGCCTCATCCATCCCTGCCTCTGTGCTTTGTTCCGCTCTACACAGTACTGTGAGATGTAGTGGTGGTTGTCTAGTGGTGTTATTGAATAAATTCATTTAGTTATTTAAATAATTTAGACAATTTTGTTTCTGAGTCAGATAGTTGAGAAAAATTAATTATTTATTTCATAATTACTTAATTATTTCATAAGTATGGAGGCAAGGAAGTTTTGCTTAATATAGATTCAAAACTAAACTAATGATTCCATTTCCAGATCTCAAAACACCACTGGCTACTAAACTAGGTATTGGTTCTTTTAGCAGTTGGAGCTAAAAGAACCAAAAATGATAACTACTGTGTTTTTACCTTCACATATTTTTTTTTTTCCTTTCGCCTAACCTTCTGGCTGTGTGAACAGCCAACATTTTAATGATTTGTATACTGATTGATGAGAATGTCAGTGGCTCTCTTCCAGACAACTATCAAGTTGACAGTCTTCCCCATGTTACTGTAGCCCATACTCATAACAGAAACTTTTGCACTGAGTGTTTCCTTCTATAAAAACTATTTATTATTTTTATAATTATTTTCTGGTGAGATAGGACTTTTATGTTACTTTTATTCTTGAATGTTTGAATTTGTCATTTATTGGAAAGACCTGACGGAAATCATCTTATTCCATGGGGTATTACACATCCACATTTTGTGAAAGCCTCTATCTTTAAATAGAAATGCTGTTTGCTCCCACTTGGGATCATAATGCAAATATACAGCATTTCAGAATGCTTACAAGGCTTAGTCAAAGTGAATGTTCAATGCAGTCTGGCCTTTGTGATGATTTGGGATTCTAAGGTTCTGAAAAGACAGCAACATCAAGCTCCTCTGCGTAGAGGCGGGGTGGATCTGGATCATTGCCAGATAACACAGAGGTGCTGCTGATCAGATGATACTAGCACTGACTCAGTCTCTCTTAAGCACTTTTAAATTGAGTAAAATCAAATTTGCATAAAGAAAAGAGAAGAGTTTTAGAAAGAATGCTATAGTGAGAACATAAACCCAAGCAACAATTTATCTCTCACTGAAACTGGTTTGGTAAATAGAACAAAGAGAATTGCACTAAATAACAAACATGAAATAAAGACTCTTCAAATAAAAGATTTGTAAAAAGAATGGCGGAGTATGAGCAGAGGTTATTTAGGAAGAATGCCTATGAAGACAAAATAAAAAGGTGGCGTAACGTTGAAGGTTTTTACTAAGTGAGCGACTTAGTAGAAAAATGTGAGACTTCTGAGCATTTTAACCCAAAAGTAAAATCATTTTCTTTTTGTTCCTTATTATGACCATATTTTTGCATTATCATATTATGTTTGACAGCTTCAAAATAACTTTAGTTCTACATATCCAAGTTTATTAATAAGATATACATACAATGCATCTGGAGAATTTTTACAATGCTTCACTTTTTGCACATTTTGTTTTGGACATTTTCTGTTAATTCCTTTTTCAAACTGTGTTAAATTGTTCAGCTGGAATTTCTACATACAAATACTCATTATGACAATGAGTGTTTTGCAAATTTATTAAAAGCAGGATACCAGGAAATCAAATGTTTAAAAAATATGCATAACACTCCAAAATATGTTCTACTTTGGTAGTATACCAGATACCAAGTCCTACCTTAAAACTGATGCATTTACTAACCTTACTAATTTAATTTTTGAATAAAAACGACCATGTAGTTCAAGTCAGGTGAATGCTTTATTTTAGCTTGTCATGCACATCTCATGATTTGTGATTAATTTGGGCTGTAATCTACAAGGCTGTAGCATAACAAAATATGGAAAAAGTGAAGTGTGAATACTTTCTATCCATCCATCCATAGCTTATTCCTTAGAGCAGGGGTATCAAATTCTAAAGGCCACTTGTCCTGCAACTTTTAGATGTGTCTTTGGTCCAACACACCTGAATGACAAGGCTGAATTAGCTCCTCAGCATGCAGTCAAATTCTACAGAGACCTACCACACAGTTCTAATGACCTAATTAT
This sequence comes from Alfaro cultratus, assembly GCA_903066825.1. NCBI lineage: Eukaryota > Metazoa > Chordata > Actinopteri > Cyprinodontiformes > Poeciliidae > Alfaro > Alfaro cultratus. The sequence goes on along the minus strand of CAEFZX010004882.1, from coordinate 6,031 downwards.
TTGATTTAGATGTGTTGAACCAGAGCCACATTTGAAAGTTGTAGAACACTGCACATCAAGGGCTGGAGTCTGAAACTTGTGCCTTAGTGTGCAATGATAAGCTCCAGCAGTCATAGGAAGAGACGGGTATCTGTCACAAACTTACAAATAGAGAAGGAATTATAAACTTAGTAAAACTGATAAAACACATTGGAATTAAAAACAATTCATTCTATAAGAAGATAAAGAAGGACTTTAAATAATCAAAATCATGCAATAAATGTACATTTGTATCCTTTAATGAAAATTCTTGAGAATTATAGAGTGGATTTTCTCCACTCCAAAGCCCAAACACTATACAGAAGAGTGGAGGGCTTGGAAACACTAAACTCAATTTATTAAAGAGACTGAGTCTGTTGTATCACAGCACACCAGAGTGATGTGGACACTGTGTGGGTGAAGAAGTAAACAGTGCTTTTCCCACCTTGCAACAGATGAGAGGAATACCGGTAGCCATGGCAACTGGGCTCACAGATGAAGGCAGCTGTGGCCTCAAAAATGCTTATAACACTTGCAAATTAAAAATGCATGACACAAAAATGAGAGTAAAACCATGCCAGAAATTACAGCACTAAAATGTGACTGAAGCTAATTTATGGGAAATCAATGTGTTGGGTGCAGAGAAACTGGTTTTCAACAAGGCATTATTAACCACAGTCTCATGTGACTTCACTGATTCCCTTTTTCTCTCCCCTGTTCTCTTCTCTGTTTCTCCTCATAGTGAATCAAAACTACAATAACACATTGTCCTCCAACTGAAAAGTAGCATATGGTGACCCATGATCGGGTAAGTTTATATTTGGCCATTGAACTAAATTTGAAGACATAGAAAAAGCACAAACCACCACTCTTAAATTTGGTGCGATACACACTATCACTGCACTACAACTTTTCAGATTTTCTCTGATTTTAAACCCACAAACAGACTTGAAAACTGGACTTACAAATAGGAACTTTCAACATGTGACACAACAGTATGCAAGCACAGCGTTGAGCTCCTGAACCAGCACTTAGGTGAAGTAAAGTGCCTTTTCATATTCAGGAGGACCTGATTGTTCCTGGAGAAGTTTAATTAGCTCAGATCCATTTCATTGGCCTGAAAAAAACACAACAATCAGCTACAACATTAAAACTACTGGCAGGAGGAATAAATAATATTGATCAGTTCATTGTTTGACATTCTTTTCGTCTCAACCCCCGACAGTGCTTCTCAAAGAAAGGAGCCTCGTCCAGCAGGAAGATACACAGATACAAATATTTTCTTTGGATTGGCTCAAGGAAAACACAACAACTCTGCATTGTTAGGTTTTAATTTACCTGGGCTGTAATCTCACTAACATCTGCATGGAGGTTTTCTTTTTAAATTAACTTGCCATTCCTATCTTACCTTACCTTGTCTCTTAAAACCCAGAATTCTCTTAATTTTCCATTGTAACGTTTACACAATATCCCCTGGAGGAAACGTACACAAAATATAATGGGAATATATATTTTTATGGCTTGGTGATATCTGACTGCCTGTGTAACAGAAATGCGTCATTAAACGTAAACTATTTCATTCATGATAGAACATAAATTATTGTAATATCTCAACAAATATTTTAGAACATTTATTACATAAATCTAATAATTTTAAGGTTAAGTCTGGCTGAACTAGAATGACCTATTTTTTTCCAGTATGAAGTGCTTCAATTTTTCACTACGTTCATGCTCTATTTATCATTATGCATTAATTCTAGGCTTCCTAGGAGTCCTATAAAAGAATTAATTTTTAAATATTAATTATTCCTTTTGGAGGCCAGCTGAGGTCTGGACTATTACAATATCTGTAATTTTTACCAGAAAGGCTGCTTGGTTTAGGCTTAATATTAATAAAAAGCAGAGGGTTAAAAGACCAGCCTGGGGTAACTATTATTTAAACTAATTTGGAACTAAGGTGCACTATTGGCCTTACTAGTTATTTTCATTTAACCACAAAGATGTGAAAGAGATAACTTTTTTTTTTTTTTTTTAATCATCCAGTAAAGAATAGATAATTAGTTTTCTCCGACTATAAGGGGCAGGTTATTATTCATTTAACTGAAATATTTGGTTACATTTGACTGTCGTTGTTCATATTTCTTGTATTTTGTCTTTGACTTTGTAACAATACCTCATACTGAGGACGCATGTAGCAAAGGCAAAAAGGAAAACTCTCCTCTAACAGGAAGAAACCTGGCTGAGTGTGGATGGCCATCAGCCAAATTCTGTACAGGCTGTGGAGACAATGAAGGAAAGATGAAATAGAAAAAATAAGATTTTTTTTTTCATCAGAACTTGTCTCCTGGAGCAGCTGAAGCCATTTAACTGCAGGTAGTGGACTTCTGGATTATTAAGGATTAACTAGAAAACTTCTGAAGAAATCTAAACAGCGTCTTCCAAAGTGTGCCTGTCGGTTGGAACCCAGCGTTATGATGCTAAAAATTAGCATCAATACTAAAATAAGCTAAAATGCACTCAATAGCATGTGGAAAGTCACAAGCATGTTGAGAAACATGGACATACTCCATTCAGTTTGGACAGACTCATGCACTAAAATTAGTGCATGAGCTAAAATTAGCCAAAATGCTAATGATAGCCTAAATCCTGTCAGTGGCATGTGGGGTATCGCTAGCATGGTGTCTTACATTGACTTAGACTTAGACTTATTTTATTGTCATTGCTCAAAGAAACATAAGTAAAATTGGCAATGAAATGTCATCGCTAAAGATAGTTACAAAATAAAAAAAAATAATAGCTAAAATGGTTATTATAGGGAAAAGGTTATTAGCCCATGTATTGCTCCTATGCATTGCTATGACAGACCCTGACAATACTTCAGCTCTGAAGAAACAGTTTTTCAGGGTCACTTGCTCATGCAGTAGGTTTGAATGCTGCAAGTAAGTCAGTGACTCATTGCAAACTGCTGGGTGTCCTTAGATAACTTCTTAGCAACTTGAATAATAAACTGAACTTCACTGCATTGTTTCATAAGTTGGATCAATTTGGAATATGTTTGCTGGACTTGAAATCTGTCTCTTTGATTGGATTGAACTGACTTTAACGTTGAGATTGCATGTGTTGTGAATTGGGGGTATGGAATGAAGCTGAAATTAACTAAATTAGATACAGATACATTTCTAAATTTCTGAACATTCTAGTAAGTATTATTGGGAATAATAACCCAAATAATAACCCATTCCTAACCCAAAAGCTACTGCAGATGAAAAATCAACTTGAAGCTAGTTTGGTGGAGAACACTTGAACAGCCACATACAATACTGGGGCAATACAATCTGGTTAGATGAGACCACAATTCAATAAAAAACTATGAGAAAAACTTTAGATCAAACAGAAAGGAAGACTCTCAGGCAACTTTTAAGGTATAAAAATAGTTTGGATGGGAGAATGGGTAAAGATCTCACCTGTCCAGTAGTATTTCCTATAATTTCTAGACTTAATTTACTTTGTTCCTGTGTGGATTGCTTGTTTTTTGTTGTTGTTGTTTTTACCTGTGTTTGGTGGCTATTTCATGCCAATAGCCATATTAGAATGTTATCTTTAGATTTACTGGGAATATTCTACTTATATTTACGAGTTCAGTGCTTATTTTCTCCACTCTATGTGATAGCAGAGAGATACCTTTCAATCCCCACATCTAGCTGAAACCAAGCTCTCAATATGACATTAGATATGAAAATGTATCTCTACCCTCTCTAAAGCCTAGCAAAAAAAAAGAAAAAGAAAGTGCATCCTTATAAAACCATCCACAAGAGAGCCAGTCATATGGAACACAATCTTATTACACTGAATATTTCTACAAAAAAAATCCATTACACTTCAACAAATGGTTTATTGTAACCCTCACCAATTCTGCAATAAAACATTTGTAGACATGACATAATAAAATGGTGCCCTGGTCTAATTTGAGTTAGTGGACTTCGGGTGAGTGTTATATTTAAATTAAAGTCTGCTGGTGTGGGCAGCTGGAGCACAATACATATTCAGATGCTAATTCTATGAGATTGTCTGTGGAGCTGCAGCCCATATAATTTGACTTTCTCTGAATGTCCAGACTCAAAATGAAGAGGCGGAAATTAAATCTTCATGAGAACATGTCAGAAAAATATAGAGAGCATGATAATAAGTGAAAAATGAAGCTAAAACTTTTTCCTTATAGTCTCAGAGAACATAATGTGCAGACTATGGGTGGTCACAAAATAATTGTTTACAATTAGATACAACTAAATGCTCCCAGAAATAACAATTAGCAGATAGAGTCAAGAAAACCACTGTATTAATGTTATTTATTTTCTAATTGAGGTCTGACATATTTTTTACTGATGCCACTATTAGGTGGTAATGAGTTGATTATTTACTCAGGTACTTATGATTTACAAATGCATTTTATCTTTATTAAGATTTTAGAATTTATTTGTCTTTTCTGATTATGTGTATTATTTTAACAAAGATTATATTTTCAGATTGAGACTTAGACATGAGTTCTACCTAAAAAACATAAATCTGGAGATCAAGGAAACAACTAAATCTGTTTTAAATAACTTAAAGTTATTTTAGAACCTTTACCTCCAACAACATTGCATGTCTCAAATAAAGTTGCTACAACTAAAGTTCTTAAAAATAAAAACATTTTTTGTTCATTTAGAAATTTGATACGCTCACTCACTACACCCAGCATCACTCTTAAGTGAACATTTATACTGTTTAAACTTGAAAACAAATCTTTAAATTTATGCTCAGTATTTAGGTTTGCAAAAAATTTTGCAAGCCTTTTGACTCAAAGTAAGAAGTATGAAAGCCTCAAAATCCCACAAGTGGAGAATTGGAACACATGCAGGGATTAAGAGGTATTAATCTGCACCTTTAGGTTCATCAAAATAAAAAATAAATATATCATTGACTATTTGATCAACAATTCTAGAAACAGGTGTTAACTTATAAATTTAGTTTGCAGTTGAGATACATAGCACACAAGTCAAGCTTGTTGAAAAAAAAAAGATGTTTTCATCGTTTTTCATCTCTCAGTATGGCATTAGATATGTATCAATTAGAAATTGTTAATAAATAAACTTTATTAACAATTTCTAATAAACAAATTGCTAAATCATGAAACAGTTTTCTTCAGATCTGATTCCTTCCCTCGACTAACCTAACAGTCTCCTGCTGGCACATGCATTGTTTTTACTGTAATCTTTGCGTTCGGCCTAAACTCATTCTAGTTACTTAGTCCTATTTACATCTGCATGTATAATAATTGCACTGAAAAATGGCCAACATAATTTGTGTATCGGTGCTTGTTTGTGTTTGTTTGAGCAGATTTAAGGGTATATAGTACATAGCTTCAGAATGCTAGTGTTGGCACTGCTTGATAAATAGACCTCCAGATGTGTGTGAAGCCTATCTCTGGCAGTGAGCAATATTGGCTCTCCCTGGTATTTTATCATGGAAAGGCAGCTATGACAGAAACCCGAGAAAGAAACCTCTCCTGGAAAGGAAGTTGGGACAGCTTGGGTATAATTAGAATTAATGCGGGGATGTGGAATAAGGAAATGAGCCATCACAATACAGATCAGCTCTTCATTTTAATTTTATGCTTCACTCGTTGGATTTCGTGGGTGATGCTGGATAGATAGACTGTCAATCATTACTTTCTTGTGATGATGACAGATATGTACACGCTGAATATTTTTATGCCTCTTTTGGCAGAACAACAATGGACATAAGATTGACAGCATTTGAGACAGGTAAGCAAGGATCTATGCTTGCTTACCTACCAATAAATAAACATGCAAATGTTTATTTATTGATGTCTTATTTCAGTCAACTGCTGCCAATCTATTAGTCCAAATCTGATGGTATCGACTGCCAACAAACATAATGCCCTGCTTTTGACGTCGAAAAGCATCACAGTTTTCTCAATAATCTTTTCTTGCATCATTACTGAAAACCAATT
>CAEFZX010004881.1:23064-62363 GCA_903066825.1 Alfaro cultratus | reverse complement strand
ATATAAATACCAGCAGGCCACCGACACGCACAGAAACACACATCAGTCAGCACTACTGCAGGCCGATTACATGACAAATCAACTGGAGCGGAACCGCTTAGATTCGTTTGTTATGTAAAAAACAAGAAATGACGAAGATTTTCACAAAACAATAATAATAATAATAATAATAATAATAATAATACATCACACAGTGTGATGCCATTTTTCCCCTTCCAGCCATATTGTACTAAACTTGAAGTGGATTATCGGTTTCCTCTTCATTTCTACAATCTGAATGCTTCATCTCTCTTCTGCGGATTACTGCGCGCAATAGGCCTCCGCCATAGAGGGCCATTAATTAGCAATTCAGTCAATATAGCGGGAAACGACAAGGCTTTTTACATAGGATTAAGAAGACATCAGATTCCACCATTAGCGTATTCCTGCTCACGAATGGGCTTTCATTATACATTTAGTTTTCCCAGGAGCCAATCCACCGAGCGCTGCATATATTACAGGGCGGCACAGATGACGCCCAGAGTCTCCCTGTGATCTGCAGCTCCTGCTCGCCTGTTTCTGCCTCTATTAATCATATTATTCCTAATATGCGGTGGTTTGGATGAAGGGATGAATCCAGCAGCCGCATCGATGTTTACTGAGTTACACAATCAAAGTTATAGTTTGTTCTTTTACAGCTGAATGGGATTTTAGAATCTAAATAGAGAGCAATGAAATAATTTCATTTTACTGAAAGAAATATAGATTTTTGGAAATCGTTTCTATATTCATTAAATGCATTGAAAAGTTGACGTGATAAAATTTGTTTTACAATTCTGCGTTCAAAATTGTAAAAAATTGAAATAAACAATGGGTTGAAAATGAATTCGGTTAAATTATTTAGACGTCATTATCAACTCAGCCTGCTGTAAAATTGGAGAATACATCTGACCAGCAGGTGGCGCACTAAGACAAAGGACAATGACCCACAGAGAGGCTTATATGGCTTCACATTTTTTGATCAGACTGCTAAAACTGACAGAAAAAATATGTACCTGCACTATTTTTCATTTTATCAGAAAAAAAGAACATTTTAGACCGACGTCACGTTGACGTCATTAGAGAAGGACGTTGTTTCTCAATCATAAGAATGAATTGAGATAATGACTAAATTTCCTTCTTTTTAATTTATTGTTTATTAATATTATTATTTCTATAATAATAATAATAATAATAATTACTATTATTATTATTATTATTATTATTATTATTAGAACCGGTATATTTGAATGTGATTTTAACGAGTTTCATTAATTGAGGATGGTAATATTAAATGTCTGGATAGATTTTTGTCTCTTTTCTTCGCTGTTTTGATATGAATACACTTTTCGGAGACTCACCTATTTGTGCGCAGGTGGTGGCCAGTTTGCGGCAGTGGGACTCCATTCTGGCGCTGTAACGTCTCTGTTCTGCAATTCAGATCAACACAAAACATTCAGTCAGTTTGACTACAAGCGTTTAATGTTAGAAAATGTTTCAGTTTCCCATAATGACAGTGATGTCTTTAGATAATACTCTGAAACACTTTACAAAAAAAAAATACAAGAAAGAATTTACATTAAAAAAAAAAAAAAATCAAGCTTGAAAAATCAGGGAATCCAGACATGGTGCTATTTAATTTAAGAGGGTAAAATAATAACATTTGAATCAGTGATGACTGTCAGTGAAATATTTCTAATGATTTTTTTTCTGGTTAAATTTTGTTAGAGAACTTTTTTTTGAAGCGTGTCAGAAATTACAGCCGCATTAAAACAATAATTGTGACGCCCTCCTCACTTGCTGTCGACATATTTCCGATTGTTTTACTGCATTGTCTGGTTTCTGTGGCGTGGGTAAAACGCGTCGTGTTTTGCCTGAGCCTCCACGCGTGTTTTGCTGCTGTCTGCAGCAGTTGGAAGTGGAGTGATTCCGTGGTAAAATCACGGGATTAGAGTCTGATTGAGATGTCTGTCGGTGGGATATTACAAAATTCATTATCGCAACCCCTCATTCTACCTCGATATGAAGTTACACAGATGGGGTTTTATTAGTCCAGGCTCACACTGTTTGCTTATGATAATTCGAGGCGGGAGGAAATTTGCATGCAGTCATGCTGTTAACCATTTTCCTCACTTCTCCTCCTCACCTGCTCTACATCTTCGCTGCGTTTTTTTATATTCCCTGTTTTTCATTCAGAGGATGCAGATATTGGAGGTTAAGTTTTACACGGTGTGGAGCTGCGCGACAGTTCTCCAGAAGCTCCTCTCTGTTTTTCAGCAGCAAAATGAAAGAGTGGGGGTCCAGGCTGGAAGGTGGAAGGTTATTGCAAGCAGCTCCGAGAGGTTTAATGAGAGCTCCACATGCAGCCTGGGCTTCTCTGCGGCCTCTGAAGGCAAAACTGCTGTGACTTTATTTAGAAAACGGAGATTTTAATACAGCAAAAATCACATAAATCCTCCCACAAATTATCTGCTTTTTAAAATATTATTTCAAAAATTTGCATTTCCTTTTTCCAGAAAGAAATGACAGTACGCAAAATAAATAAAATTCAAATTAAATTAATTGTAAATTCATTTTAAATACAAAGCAAAGTGAAAAGAAAAGTGAAGAAAATTAATTTCTTAATTAAAAAAAAATGAATACCAATGCACTAAATAATAATAATAATAATAATAATAATAATAATAATAATAATAATAATAATAATAATAATAATAATAATACAATTTAGATTAATTTACAGGGTAATAATGCTTTATCCGCCACAGGCCCTTTTTTTTAAATCTATTTGGGATAAAGTGTCCTGTGGGAGCAGTTTAAAGATAGCTGCCTCAGCATCGCCATCACCACTTTACTTATTTCCATCCCGTTCATCCATTCATTCCCACTCAGTGGAGCCCGTTCGCTCTCAGCACCAGCAGTTGATGTGAATCAGTGAGTCTCATGGCATCGGGCCCAGTGCAGACAGAAAGCTGGCATCGCCCCACGCAGGCTTTACTCGTGAAATTAGCACAGCGTGAGCACGAGGCTGCAGCCATCACCGGCAGGATGAGCCACTAACCTCCATCATATGGTCCTGTATTAATTAAAGACGCGGGACTATCAGCGTCATCACGTTTTTTTATTATTACTTTATTCTCTTAAGAAACAAAAGTGATGAATTTCCACCTACATCACCTGAATATGTATTAGTAAATCACAACAAGCGGAATTTTACCTGTCTATGTTTTTAGCCTCCAGATAGAAGTTTTCATTATTCTAAATGTTCGCTGTTTGCTTTCTTTTGGTAGTTTTTGCGCATAAATAGGATCGCACTGCGTGTTTGACTCTGCGCTCTCCATCACCGCTATAATAACATCTCCTGATCATCCACCGACCTGTGCGCCACGCCGTGCCCTCATTTATGTTCCTCCAGTCACGGCTTTGAAATGAACATCAGAAAACGCACAAAGTGGAACAAATTCCCTCACTCGCATTAGCTCACATTTCGGTTCTCCTGGTTTTTCTTTCTTTTTCTTTTTTTACTCAAAGCGCTCCAGCTCCTCCATTACTCACCAGCTGCGGACACCGGACGGGACAGGGATCGTTTTCTGTCTCCAAGCCGTCGGCTGTTTTTTTGTAAAGTGAGGAAATGAATCCCGCCGTCCTCAGAAGTCGAGTTCACGGCTCAAACTTAGACAACCTCGAGCTCCAGCGGCGGTGAACTTTCTGTCCGTAAACGTGAGCGTCGCATGGAGGAGCTCCCACACGCCGCGCGTATCCAAAAAAAGAGACGCGGCGCTGCCGTTAGGTTTCTTTCATTTATGCGCATAAATAAGTGTCTGTTTACAGCGCGCGGAGAAAGTGTGAAGGAGGCGCTTTCATCCGAGTCTCCCCTTGGCTCGTCCTCTTCTGTCTTCCTCAACTTTTTTTCCTCCCTTGAAAGACGCTCCAGGAGTGGCGCAATTTTTCCAGCTTTTGAGCTCAGAGGGGAACTCGTGTGTGTGTGTGTGTGTGTGTGTGTGTGTGTGTGTGTGTGTGTGCATGTGTGTGCGCATGTGTGTGCGCGCGCTCACAGAGGGGTGTGTACGTTTGCGTAGCGCATAGGGCAGCTCTCAACTTTCACCAACAATCCAAAATTCTGATGCGTCTTTTCAAGAAGCAGGAGACTAATGAAAACGACTTTTTATCTAAACATTACGGGCGTGTATAACTTTTAATAACTCATTTCCTTGTTAATAAAAGTCCAAACTATTTATAACTTTGGTAAATTATGCGCAAAATAAACAAGACGCAACCACAGTTCATATCTATTCAATTCAGATAATAATTATATATTTCTAATTTCTGTAACCATTCAGCCTCAATTAAAGACTGTTTGCTAAGACACAAAAAATCCTATATAGCTAATTTAATACACCCACAAAACATAATATTTCAAATAAAAGCTGAGAGAGTCGCTTTTATAAAGACGCAGTGGCCTCCTCTTGCGCCAGACAGAGCGCTATCGTGTTGCGGATTTATGTGCGGACGGAGTGAACAGCTGGCTCGGATGCAAATGTTCTTTATGGATCCGTTTCGTTTGATGCAGACTGCTTGCGTGTTCCACCGCATCTTAAGAGAGGCGAGCAGACCGGACCCGGGCCTGCGTTAGTCCCCCCGCACCGCCCCGCACCGCCCCGCACCGCCCCCTCCACCATCCCGCCATCCCGGCACATAATCCGTCTTTTACATTTTTAGTCATACTCCCATTAAGCCAGTAATTAATGCGCTCATCCACACGGGAATTTCCACGCAAAAGGGGGACACTGAAGCAAAACGTGCGCGTCGTTTCTTCCTCAACAAAACAAAAAAAAAAAAAAAGAAGAAGAAAAAAATATATAATTAAAATCAAGCAATTGAAAATATATTTAATAAATTTGATTTTTTGGAATAAAAATAACTAATTGTAGGAATAAATACAGAATAATAATAATAAGAATTATATATATAGGCCTATATATGTACATATATATAAACATTTTGCGTCAATTGAACGTATTTGGACTCATAAAAGATCCAGTCGGGATTGTTTTAAATATTTTCTAGTCATCTGAATCTGACCTGCAGTGTGATGGAAGGACAAATTTATGTCAAACATTTTATGTCAAACATTCCGGTTTGTCAGGATTTCACCAATTTCTCAAGAAAACCAACCAAACACGCGGAAATGAGAGAAAATGCAAATAGAAGAAGAAAGCATCAGCCCTACATCAGAGATTTCTCCACATCACGCCCCGCCTGCAAGTACAGAAGAAAGGGGGAGCGCAGCGTCTGGAGAGGCTTGATGCTTCGGCCGCATATGCTTCTCTTACCTTCTTACACAAAGAGAGGAAGAAAAAAAGTGAGTGAACAGCCTCCTCTTTCTCACGCAGAAAGATGCAGAGGAATGCCTGAAGTTCAGACAAGGCTGGCGGGTATGAAATCTTTCGCCTCGGGGGCAAACCGGCGGCTTCTTTTCATTTCAAGCGCTTATCGATTTGCCGTTGTCATCTTTGGCGACGCAGAAGGACACTTGAAAGAATTTCTGATGGGGCTGTGATGTGAGAAGCAGGGTGACCTGCTCCGCTGGTGCGCTCTCCTGATTCTTAACGAGCACATCAGCCCGTCTGTGTCAGCGCAGTTTGGACACTTCAACTTTTCCCTCCTCCTGCATGCGCTGGAGAGGATTTCAAAACACTCTCTGCAGCTTTTTATGTATATCAGCCCGGCATGCGAGCCTGCACTTCAGGGAGGAGAGATGATAGACTACCCAGCCGTTAACCGAGCTTCATCTGGGCTCCTTTAAAACAGGAACTTCTCTCTTTGAATTCACAAAACTCAGCAGTTGGTTCCATTTTTTACATGCAAAAAATTCAAATTGTTATTACATTTGTGCATATTTGCTGTTTAGACATTGTAAATGCATCTAAACAGCAATGTGAAGTATTTTATTTATTAGAGTCACAATTTAAAAATGTAAAAGCTTGCCTTCATTGTTGGCTCTGGTGTCTCAACCCATAGGTTCTCTGTGGTTCGGGTTTCTGTGCAACTAACCCCTGCTCATCGTTTTCTACCAGACTTTCTCCTTCCACAAAACTTTCAACAGTAATGCTTGTAATGACCTTTAGTGGTTGCTGGACATCTCTTAAGTCCTTCCTCAGGATTGCCAAGGCCTTAACATAGCCATAATATTCTGTATTAAAATCATTTTGTTGTAGTTATTCTGTTTCATTTTGAACTTACATAAATGACCTTTACACTGAAGTTGTAATTTATTGAGATGCTCCTGTATGTGAGCAGATTTCTAACCAAAAGGCCTGAAATCACTCCCATGAATCATTGTAATTATTGCAGACTTTAGTCTCATTTCTTCTTTGTTGAATCACCATAATGTGCTGCTGCTCTGAGTAATAAACTCTGACACAGGAGTGAATTTGTCTCATTTAATTTCCTCACAGGGTAGTTTGTTGCACCTCATATCCCTCTCCCATCGTTGCATCCTGAACATGCCTTTATGGATAACTCATATTACAGTCAAATCACAAAGGAACGCCTCTGTAATTTCTTCCTTCAGCACAGTTATTTTTGAATAAATTCACATATTCCCATGGCATTATCCAATGTATTGTGTTGCATCAGGAAGCTTTAGTAGATATGAAGTGGTTTCATTATTGTGTGTTTGCCTTTGCGTCTGAAAACAGCTTCTTCCTTTCTCTTTCCTTTTTTTTCACAGATTTGGTCTAAAACCACATGTAATTTTCACAATGTTCAGTCTGACCAAAATTCTGTGGGTCACATCATAAAACTTGAAGTTGCAAGTGTTGTTTCCAAAGCCACAAGGCTTTGAACAGATCTGCTAATATGCTAGAAGTCTAATAATGACCAGAGATTTTGTTTCATTTATGGTTGAGCTTAATTGAAAGGGCGGCTTGTTGGGAAGAAGGAAGGAAGTGAAGGATGAGGAGAGGGAAGGGAGTTAGAAAAAGAGACAGATGTCTAAAAAAACACAAAACATTCACTGAGACTTTCTCCTCCAAGTCAGAAACATCCTATGTGTATTTCCATTTGTCAAGTAGCACTCCAAGAGCGTTATTAGTGAAAAAGCTGGCTGTAAATTAACCAAATTAAAAGGGTGGATCTTTGATAGCTCTTGAGCTTGTTGAGCGGCTTTATGCCTGATCCTTGCTATTCCAGCTCTGTCACAGTACCAAAGGGAGATGAGCTGCAGCAACGCTAAGCACTCCAACTCAGCTTGTGGTTTAGAGCGCAGTAAGTAAGGCCTGTAAACGGCTTCCTCTGCTCGCCTCGCTCCTCCTGACATGCCCGGCTAACATGGTGTATATTTAAAAAGTACTCAATTCTTCGTCTTTGTCTTCTTCTGTAATTATCCCATCGATGGCTACCAAAAGAAATGCAAAGCTGATGTCATTGTGGTTTCGGGCCCCCCGGGCGCTCTCATATTTACTTCCATGAATGAAGCAGCTTCAAATGAATACAGATTACTCTGATTTAAACTCTGCTCTGTTTCTGTGAGGCCTGTCAGCCCTGACGGGTCTAAGCAAGCCGTCTCCGCTGCTCTTGACTTTGGACGTGACATGGCTTTGGTCAGGCATGATGGGAAACGTCCTGGAGACCAGGACGACTTTCATTAGGCTGACCGTTTCCACACGGAGGACCGCGGCGTTTTACAGCGCAGAGGTCGCTCCCAGGGAAAGCGGCTGCTGGTACATGAATAAACACATGCGGCCTCAGCCTTAATCACAGGTGCGAGTGGGCCAATAAATTGCTCCAGCAGGTCTCTGATCAATTACATGAAAAATCAATGGGAAGCTGCCACTAACCTGCCTAAGGGGAAATCGGCCGAGAATGAAATTGGTGTGATAAAATGACTATGATGCCTCCCAGTCCGTCGATAACATGTAAAACAGTCCGGCTACATGCTAACTCTCCTGTCAGCAGAGCTGAGGTGGACGAAGAGGTCACAATCACTCCTTTCTAATTGGTCTTCTTCTGCAGAGAAGCAGGATGAGGAGAGGAATGAAACGACCCACAGAGACACACAGAGGGCTGATTTCACACCGCAGGAGGAAAACAAGAACTTAATGGAGATCTTAAAACAAAAAAATCATGTGTCACATAATGGTAGGAGGAGAAAGTTAAATGCTTTAAGGTCATATTTAATAGAAAAAGGCAGAGCAACTCCTCTCACACATCCTCACATCTAGCTGGTTTCATCAATACATGCAGGAGTTTAAGAAATGTTGCTTTGAGGGTAAAAAAGAAACTAAATATGAAATGTTTCTGGTAATAAATTTTTCCCAAAAATGTGCCTTTGATTTCATTCGTATTTTAATGGCCTCTGTCTTTAATCCCTCAGAAAAAAATATTCAAACCCATAAAACCTTTTCACATTTTGTCACTTTGAAATTACAAACTTTGAGATTTTAAGCAGCAGACCATCACAATGTATTGTAGTCTGGCTGCTAATAATTGCAAAGTGTAAGGAAAAGGACGTGTGATTTTCAATGTTGTGTATAAATGAAAATATGAAAAGTCTGGGATGTGTTTGTGTTCACCCGTCTGCGATCCAACACTTCAGTCTGTGGTCAATCTGCTGGAGTCAACCTCTACCAGCTGTGAGCATCTTTAGACTGAACATTTCACCCAGTCCTCTTTCTAAAGCTCAGTTGGTTTGGTGGAGAGAGTCAGTTCTACCACAAACTCTCAGCTGAACTTTAACTGAGCCATTGTTTTGACCAGAGGTTCACCTAGCGACAAATACATCCACCTGAGTGGAGCATCTCTGCAGCTCCTCCTGAGTTACTTTTGGCCTCTTTGCTGCTTTTCTGATCATCAGTTTGCATGAAAAGTCACCATAACTGCTTTTTTTCCATGCAGAAAACTTGTTTTCACATTAACTGTCATGAAAGTTTGTTTAATTTCAATACTTTTATTTTGAAAGCACGCTAAGGTCCGGTCACTTCCTATTCTCAATCAGATAATAGGAATTTCAGATCAAATTATACACATGGATTCTGATGCAGACAGTTGGTTCAACTGGAGTTTATTCAGGAGTATCAGAGTAAAAGGAGCTGGATACAATTAAACACCAATTTTCCACATTATTATTGGTAAAAGATATTGAACACACATCGCTTTCACTTTGTTTTGGTTTTCTACATATAATCCCAATTAAATAAATTGCAGTTCTGAATTGGAAACAGTATTTAAAAAGCATGTAATACCACATGTGAAACAAAAACATCTGTTTTTTTATATTTAAACTTGTAGGGACTGTTAGATTCAGTGGTTTATAACTCTGTTTGCATGCAGCGTAACAGAATTCAGGTCATATGTTTGACCTGAATTCAGTGTAGGTTAACGACCACACTATCCAAAAAGTATCATGTGTGACAAAAAATTTAAATCCACAATTATGTAAGCTGCATTTGGGTACTGTTTCTTTGAGAGTGCTATTATGAAAACATAATAAACTATAAATCTGCTTGTGTCCCCAGAGCTTCCAGGCCTCTCAGGTTCTTCTGCTGGTGCCTGCAGGGGGAAGTGAAACACGTGTTGAGGCGCCGCTCCGTCATGAAGTTTAGATGTTCAACAGCCAAATAAAGACAGATCTATTCAGTCTGGCTTTTACTTCAAGGTTATAGCTATTCATTATCCCTTACAGTTTATTTCATTCTTATTTTAGCTACTCCTAGATTCTTTATTCTTTTTTTATTGTGACATTGCTGTTTTTACTGTACTTAATCTTGTTACTTATGTTTACTATGTATGGTCTTAACTTTGATGTTTTCATAGATTTTATTTATTTCATCTCCTTATAAAATATTCATGTACTGTATCTTTCATATTGTTTCATTTCCACAGTTTCTGCTCTTCCATAATGTTAGTTGATTTCTCTCTCTTTAATTCTAAATTGTTTTACTATCCATAAATATTGCTCTATCTGATCACATGATTTTTTTCATTAATTTGATCTTCATATTGTGGGTCTCTAGTCATTAAATGTCTGTTCTTTTTTTTCTTTTCTTTTTTTTACCTGTAAAGCATTTTGTTACACCTGACTGTAAGAAACGTGTTTTATAAAGTTTAATTGATTATCTGATAACAATTAATTTGTTTTGTATTGTAAAATGAATGTGAACCATTACAAGGGCAATAATTTTGGATCTCTAGTCCGACAGCATTAACTATGAAACAGACGCAGAAAGTGATGAAACTTTTGCTCCAACTGTATTATTGAATGCACTCTTTTTTTCTTTAGAACTGTCACAATAAAATCAACAAGCACCAACTTGCTTGAAAATTTTCTCTGGTTTTTTGAATCAAAAATCATCTGCAAATCAGCAAACATGACCTTGATTGGTCAAATTGTCTTGTTCATAGATGATAGTCATGTACTTAGTCTTGCAAATCTTTGGCGGATCAAACTGTTTATAGTCGACAACTAAGAAACAGTTAATAGATTACAAAGGTTGGACTGAACAAAAAATATGAGACAGATGTTAGAAACTTTCAAGAGAAATTAGATAAAGCTAATGCGGATGCGATAAGGATTAAAAACAGATAGAAGAAGCAACAGAAGAGAGCCGGTGGGAGGGTGGGTACAACGTGGCTAATCTGTAATCAGGATGCTGGTCCCATGTCACGTGTCGCCATTAGTTCCAGTCTTTCATGCTCGTCTGTCCGTTTCACGGAGCCACACCGCTTGGCTGCACTGCATGCAGTTTTCCCCCTCAGCCGGTGCAACTACACTAGCAGTGACCCCAGAGACGGGCCTGGGTCAACATCCATCCATGCTGCACATCTCAGTGTCACTTTCCAAACTTCATAGATTGTAAGTGTGACAGATTTTAAGAAACAACGGTGCAGCTGTTAATCCTGGTGGCCATGTGGAGGAGGTTTCATGCAGACCTCTGCGGCTCTTTGGCCTCTTCCCTCAAATCTGTGCTTCAGGTTTAATCCAAAGAGAGAGGGAGGTGTGTGTGGATGCTCAGGTTTCTTCATGGTGGATGTGTCTGAGTGTGTGTGTGCAGGGCTTCCTGTGTGAGTGTGGAGGAGGAGGAGCAGGAGGGAGGGGGAGCGAGGCTGTGCGTGAATGAGGAGGGTGGGGGTGTCTAATCCAGTCCCAGTGTGAAACTGTTGACATTTGTTCTTTTTTTCCCTTCATTATGTGACTGGGGCTGTTTTGCGCTGGATTAGCTACAAATCTCCCATGCAGCACATTCAGCATGCCACTAGTAGTTTAACTTCATTAATAATGGATGAAGAGATTGTAATCCAGGAGTAAGAGAGCATGCAGGAAAACCGTAGAGCGGGAGAGAAGCAGAAGGGGACAGGGAGGGCAACCCTGTTATGAAGTCAGGCTTTTTCCCCAAAACAGATCACTGATGATGGCTGCTGAGTTATAATTTTACCTTAGTGATCCTAAAAATATGAAATGTTGTTGTGCCATCCAATAAAAGGGAGAGGGGAGCAGGACTCCAGAAGTCTCTGTGGTGCATATGCTAGTATCTTTCATTGATTGTGTTTATTCAAGCTTCTCATTGCAGACTATTATGGAAGTCCAGGGGACACACCCTGACCTGACACCAGAATAGGCATTAAAGGCATAAGTATTCACAGTTTTTGTCTCTGCTGCCAGCTTTGATTTCCCTGAACACAATGAGTTTCTGGGCTGAGCACAGTGAGGGCCAGCGGCCTCTAAAAGCTACAGAGCATGAAGGATTTGGGTTCTGTATGTTTTAACTCATTCCGTCAAAAACTGAAGATCAATTAAAATGCTGAGGGTATAGAAATAAGTCAAGAATATTTGCTTTGCAGTAAAAAATTAAACCAAGAGCAAATGATACATTTTGGTTTATGGTGTATCAGAAATCATTTGACCTTTGACCTCTAGTCCAACACTTGAGTTTTGGAAATTTTGCTAGAATTCTACAGAAAAACAGGGAAATATTCTCATCAGATCGTTATTGAATTATATGTGTACATCTGCATAAATGCTAAATAAATGTGTTGTCATGTTATTTAATAATTTGGCTAAGTTGCTGTGGTAGGAACATTCCCCAATCATAATTTAAATAATATTTTTAGGACATTTATAGCTAAAGTTTAGAGAATCAAATAGAACTAATGATGAGATCAACATAGATAGACAGGAATCTATGTAAAGACATTTTTACATTTTCTAGAACCGCCCTTGGAATATGTTAGAATATCTCTCTACCTGTTTTGGACATATAAAGGAGAAGTTCTTGGATGTTCTTTATGAAAAAGCTCAAGACTAATCAAACTGGATGGAGTACATGAATTTCTGTTTAAGAAAATAATTTCATTATCCACAGACAAACATCTCTGTGGATTTCTCCAGAGTTCCCATGAGCCTCTTTGATGGTTCTCTGCTGACTTTTGCTCCTACTCCCTGTCAGTTCTGTCAGTCTCGGTAAAATCAGCTGCGGTTTTTCCAAAATACTCCGATAAAATTCAAGGTCAGTAGATATTTCTAATAGTACAGTATTTGCTTTTTTAAAAATGCATATTTATTTATTTTTATTGTAAATCACAGATTATTTTTTTTTACAATAAAATCCAATATTTACTCCAGTCCCTCAAATAAGTACTATTTGATGCTTTTATAATTACATAAAATTACATTTTTGGTTTTATGTAATTTCATTGTTGGTATTTGACTGTCTTTTGATGTATTTTTTACTGACTTTGTTTTTTACAGTGTATGTCTATATTTCTGATGAACTCGTCTCTTTAAATCATCAGATCAGTGTTCTGTAAAATCTAGAAAGCTTGTGATATTGTTTTGTAACATAAATTTCCTTTAAACTTCCCCAAATCTTCGTCCCTGACCTGTTTGCTCTGTTCCCAGAGTGAACTCTGTTTAATAATTTGGTGACTTTTGAAGGAAAACGTTTTTCAGATTCTTTTCAGTAAAGAAAAGGCAAATGCTTAGCTTTCCACTTCACAATTACTTTGTGCTGATCTATGACAAAATACCCCAATAAAATAGGTTACTGTTTTAAGTTGTGACATGGAGCCAGATAATTTAAAGTCTGACATCCTGAAAGTGATTTTCTTTCCTTGTTCTCACCTTTTTTCCAGCTTTTATAAAAACCCACAGCACAGTTTATATAGTAAACATGCAAACCGCTGGCAGTGAACACTGACAATAACTTGCCATGTTGTTCCTCTCAGGCAGCCAGAGACATTTTATTATATTCAGTGAAGTCTCTTGCACATGCACAAATAAACATGGCAGGTTGTTAACTGGGATTTAGGTTTGATACTGTAGGCATGTGGGAAGACACCAGTGAGTAGTAACTGTTCAGTGATGTGTTTGATTGGCAAACGACTGTGTGCTGCCTTTAAGGAACAACTGACGCTGGATTACAGAACTCCTCAGAACCAGAGGAGCTTTACAAAGACACTAAGAAATTAAGGGAAACATTTTGCAGGTGTTTAATTGTGATTACTATCACAATCTTACGTATTGACAGAAATATTAAATTATATGTAAAATGAATCACTACAAAAGAAAATGTGGGAAAACAGTGGGGCAGTGCAGGGTGACTGAACTCTTTAATGTGTTTAAATGACTGTTAGGAGATGTTTTACTGTGCAGGAAAAGGCTTTCAGACTTCAGACCCCACACCAACAAAACCCTGTAGCTTCAGGGATGTCATCATTTCAGCAGATGGTTTTTTTTTACAAGAAAGAACATAATAAGGTTTAATTCACTAAATGGCTGAAAAGACAACAGCACCAACTCCTCAATAGAAGCAGATGTTCTGTAATTTGGCACAGTAACGGTAATAAAAGCCTGAAAAACACCTGTCCATGAACTTCCAGGTTCAGTTGAGCAGAAATCATGTTTGTTCTTGTCTGTCTAACAGAAAGAGCTCCAGGGTTACTTCTTTTCATAACGGAGAGTGGCATTACCCTGTTGGATAACAATTAATCAAAGCGTATGCCTGCTCATATTCAAAGATCAAAGAAACACTTGCTTTAATTAGAAAAGATCAATTATAAAGATTAAAAGAAGTTGATTGGATCACTTTTCAATGGCCTCAAAGAAAAATTCTGAAAAAATCTAAACTGCAGCAGACATGAAAAGTCGTGACACCTCCATGCTGTGACTGCAGGTTTTAAAATCCCTCCCTCATATATGATCACTACAGAGCTTTAAAATCCCATTTTGGTGCATTCAGAAGACCAAAACGCTTTAGGAAACCCAAGCCTCTGTGTTAGAATCACACAAACTGCTGTTTGGTAGTGAAGGATTGGCTAAAAGTGCAATTCAAAATTAAAGCTGTAAACTATACAGTGACTTCTGTTATTTGAGACAGATTCAAATTGATAGAATCAAAAAGGTGTAACAAGAGACATCCACAAGTAAAACACATCATATCCTGTTTCCTTAAGTATTTCCTGTTTTATAGTGAGAAATCAGAGGCTGAGGCTTTGCCACGCCCACATGCTCTGTTAAAGACTCAGTTTAGTAATCCCTCAGGAATATGCATTATTAAATTCATGTCACTAGCCTGAAATGTGCAGGAGAAATAAGTTTGAGTGGATGTGCATAAGATTTGTGGAGGCCTTAAACACAATTAATCACATTTTAATCAAAAACAAAATCAACATTATCAATTAAAAAATGTATTGAATAACTAGACATATGAGCTCAACAATAAAGGTATCTATTGTTTCTAGTCTCTTATTCAAGTTCTTTAAACATCAGATTGTTACAAAGTGCTTTTATAACCTTTCAGTTTCAAGGGTTTCAGAAACCTGATCATTCATGGAACTTCTTTAGAAATGTGGACTGTGGACACTGACATTAGCATTAGCTGCTACATGTTCAGCTTTGAGATGCTATTTTAGGCTTGAAAAGCGTCACTGATGGGCTAACTCATTTTAGCACATCTTAAACACAACAATAGTCTTTTCCAGCATACCATCAGATTGGTTTTTGAAACAGAAATGGGCTCTTTGCACCTGACGTCACAACCGCATGCGCAAATGCGGCTTTCTTTTTTCCGCTTTGAGTTACTATGACAGCTAGAAAAGACAAAGTCGTATTTCAGACGCAAATGAAACAATACTATGCACTTTGTTGTCTTCCTAATATAGTAGGCTTTTAAGTTTTCATGGATTTCCAAACGATCCTGAATTAATTAGACGGTGGCTTGTAAATATTTGTCGCTACCAGTTAAAGCTAACGCCGCACAGCAAAGTTTGCAGCCTTCACTTCACTCCGATCAGCTTCTTCAGCCTAAAGAAGAAGGTAAATAAAGGAGCTGTCTTGTGTTATTTCCATGGAATCACTTCTGTATTCAGCTGAAAGAGAGTTTATAAGTTTATGGGAACGAGAGAGCAGAGCCAGACAGCCGAGCAGCTGATCCGCCTGAACACACCGCTGTAAACACCGACCTGCTAAACAACAAACATGCAAAACTAATAAAACGAAATAACAGAGACCTTAACGAACACGGACATATTTTTCAAAAAGCAACAACTCTGAACCTGGACAATCAGCTGAACTAGAATCCCGACACCGGAGCTGCTCTACTGTTAAGCTACGAGGTTGTTGTGCTTCGTCAGGCTGAAGAAGCAAAAAGCCTGAACAGTAAAATCCCCTTTACTTGGTCTCTGACACTAACAACAATAAACGCACGTAATATACTTGAAAATAAGGTAAAAACATTGTCCGTTAGAATGGATGAAAAATATTTAGATACTTAAATAGCAGATTTTTACAAGAAAAAATGTCCCAAGAATATTGCCTACTAGCATAAGCTAAAGCTAATGTTAGCCACAAAGTTTAAAGAAAGTACAACTCACCTTCGTATCTGTGAATGTATAATGAGGCGAACATCTTAAAACCTTTCTCCAGCTTATTGTTGGGGCTTCGGATCGATGTACATCATTAATTGTTACCTTGGAAAAGCCCTGCAGACACTCAGTGTAAAATTCCATTTTCAATCAATCGGAAACGATCGAGCCACTTTTCCCCGAACGCGGAAGCTGACGTGCAAAGAGCCCATTAATCCCCAGTTGCATGACAGAAGCGACTTCCTCGCTGTTCCATCAATGTTGTTTGCAGAAGTCGCTCGTCCTTCAGATTTATGGCCGTACCAGAAACGAATGAATACAAAGGTTCCAGTCAGAAATAAAATGTGATTAATTGTGGTAAAACATTGTAACACTTTGAAATGTGATTAATTAATCAACATTTACACCTAAATACCAAATCTGTTGTTCCTCCTGGTGGGGTTTACATGAGCAGTATTTTACATGTCTCCACATGAATCTGGTCTAGTGCGCTGCAGCTTAACCTTTAACAGACATCAAATTAATTCTTCTCTGATGTGTGTAGTAATTTAAACATTTTTCTGAAGTCTTCTGTTTTTGGAGTTTTACTTCATATAAAAAAGGTTAGTAAAATATTTGGATTTAAAAGTTCTTTGGACCGCCCTTAGTACTTCAGAATAAAAATGTGTATTTTTACATAGCAGCCATGCTTTAGTTGATGTTAGTTAACTCTTTGCTCAAGGGCACAGCAGCTGTTGTTTTCGGTGGCGGTAGGGATGAGCTATCTCAACAAAATGGTTCATCCTGCAGTGAGCAGCCAGGCCCGGCCCTTCTTCTTCGGCGACCGTCAGATCATGTAATTAACTGCAGGCTGCTTGTGGCACAGGGGATATAAGGCGGACAGCTTGATGTGTGAGGTGCCACATTGCTACAAATAAATGCTTAATGGCCTAAGCTTAGGTGATGTCATTGTTCATTGAAAAGACAGTTGCCAGACTCGTAAATAATACTTAAGATTGTTTCCAAGTACGTCCTTTGACGGACATGCCAGCTTGCTCTGGTGTGACGTTGCTGACCTCTGGCATGCTGTGAATGTCACACAAGAGTTTCCATTGTGATGAACCAGTGGAAAAGAAACACACTTCAAGAGATGATTCCACCAGGTTTTCCTATAATTAAAGTACAGACAGACAGACAGACAGACAGACAGACAGACAGATAGATAGAGAGATAGCTTTTCAGTTTGTGCATCCAGATTACAGCTCATTAATTGTGCTTAACATCAGTTTTTTTGGAAACAGAGTTAAATTTCACCTGCAGTATCCAGGCCTAATTACTGCCAGACCTAAACTTGTATAGTATGTGATGTGAATGTGTTTGTTAGAACTGGCTGAAGTACTTCCAGTGACAACATAAGTGTCTTTTGCATCTTTTTTCACCTTCTGATGTCTCACAGATACAAATGAACATCAGAACAGCAAAGCTTGTGGTCGAACAAGAATTCTCACTTTAACATAAACAGATAGATATCTGATATTTGTATCTGGTGCATTTCGGGTTCAAACTTATTTGTTCTTCATTTAATGAAGTTGCTTGCAGTGAGTTGGGTATCTAGAAATCTTACTCAAGTAAGAGCAGCAATACTTCACAGTAATGTTACTCATGTAAAAGTAAAAAGTATGGTGTAGTAAAACTAAAGTACATTTTTTCAAAATGTAAACGTAACAGTGACAGTAATTAATAACTACCCAGCTCTGCGCATTCATGATTGAAAATCTATAAACTTGAGAAGCCAGTTGTTGCTTTAAAAATTGACTGATTATTTTTCATTTTACTAGTCCACCCAAATAAAAAATAAAAAGATTAAAATACACTAATAAAGCAATTAATGCTGAACTAACATCTGTGTATCGGTTAATTGTCTTTTTATGACACATAGCTGCAACAGAGAGGCTGATTCTGCCACACCTCAAACTGGACCAGAAATCAGACACCTTCACTTTCAGCTCTTTGAACTGAAATTCTTGCCATCCTCCAGAATGAGACTGAGCAATAACCTGATCATGAAAGGGTCGTTTGTGTGGCGGCTGCCTCTATGTGATACACGTGTTAATGATGAGTTCAGCGTTGCATCTGGTTCCGCTGCCTGGGAGGAAGGCCAGGCTGAATGCTGACACCGAGGCAGCGACAAGCGGCCGCTGGACTGCAGTGCATGTGGCGCGTCAGCCAAGGCCACACCAACCCAGGAGCATTTCCCCGCTCTCTCAAATGTTTTCATTAATTGCTGGGCTGTCACGAACTGTGTTTAGTTAACATGAAACACATTTGCACTGCCTTGCAAGCTTTTGTTGATAGATGTGATTAGAAGAGTTTAAATCTTGCTTCATATCTTTTCAAACGATTTTTCTCCCACCACCCTCAGCTACACATGCCTTCGCCCTGAAGTGGGAGATTAACACGTTTTAAGTATCACAAAGAGTTGTGCTATGATTCAGTTTCTAAAGTATGGATGAGTGATCCCCCTTGTTAAACTTTTGCAGGGAATACATTGCCAAGGATGATACAATAGAAACATGATTGTGTTCAATTAATGAGATTCTTCAATTTTAAACTTTGGACATGAGAAATGTTCCTGATCCTCAGGCTTCCTGAAGCTGGAATACTTTTGCAATCAAAATGCATGCGGTATTAATTGGGGGGAAAAGTTCATGGAGAGAAAAGAGAGAATTATGGGAATCGAACCAAAGAATTTCTTATATGACAGATAACGGCTGATTTGATAGATCGTGTTGAAGCTCCTTTGGTGTAAACCATGACTTCATTTTGCATGCTGAGTTTCTTTTTTTACTTTTGCTTCATATTTTTCAAATGTCATTTTTACAAATATAGCACAAGCAAGATGTAATTACAAAACCTAATCAGAGCGACTTGTTCACATTCCATTTCTGTGAGACTCTGCAGATTCCAAACTGTTAAATGTGCAACTCTGACAGAGTTAAAGTATCTAAAACATTATAGATGTAATGTATTGAAGGATTTAATTTTCTATTTTTACACATTTCACGATGCCCTACAGCTTGATTATCACTTTGGAGACGCCATCAAACACCTGCTTCAACAAATCCACCGTCATCTGGACAAAGCAGGCAGCACTGTGAGGTTCATGTTGTGTGATTCTTCTGGTGCATTTAACCCAATCCAGCCTGATCTACTCTGTCAGAAACTCCACAAGACTCAGGCGGAGCCAGGGGTCAAGGAAGGCTGGTTCTGTTCTGGTTCTGGTTTGGGGATGGCTGTTGAACCTCTGGAGACGACGACGCAAACATGGATTCTTCATAAAAACAAGAAAATTATGGACAATCCCACTCATTCTCTTCTTGAGACAACTTTAAAAGAAAGCTTCAGTCAGAGGCTTCTTCAGAACTGCTGTAATGCAGACCTCTACAGGAGACCCAGACGCTTGTCACAGCTTTAGCAGTGACAATATGTCAGCGCACAATGTCACTTCTTTAATGTTTTTATGTAAAAGTTTGGGTAGAAATATATTGAATGGGCAAAATTGACAATAACTCTTTAATCAAAGTTGGAGCCATTTCCAAATAATTTAGAAAGAACTCCAGAGAAAAGCTGAAAACGGACATTTTAAAGGATTGTGAAGTTTACCAAGAAGATGGAATGTTTAGAGGATTTGCTGCCCTTGGGAGGCAGACTTCAAATAATGACTGATAGATATTTTTCACTGGTTTGAGACCAGCAGAGGTTGCCAGGTTGCATGTCCATGGTCCTTGCAAAGAGAACTGTTCTGATCCGGTAGGATGTCGAGGCTTGGCCCTTGAAGACCAACCAAGTCTTAACCCTTTCCATGGCGCTCGTTCTTATAACAGAGCATTCTGATCAGTGGACCTCAGGGGGCAGTTCAAATACCACCAGGTCATTGGGGGGCAATATTAACAGAACCTCGGCTTTGTCACCAATCCCACTCAACTTCAAGGATCTTTAGTGGGAAACAAATCGATCAGTTCCTGCTCCATAACTGCTGTATGGCCATGTAGAGGAAAACACACCAAGAGAGCATTTCTGTGGACTGTTCCTTATTAAACCAGCAACAGACAGAAGACATGCAGCTAATTACGCCAAAAACAAGGGATACAAAATTACTGATTAACATTTTGATAATCATATATATAATCTATGTGATCAAACCCAATGACTCACAGATGTTTTTTCCTGTGTAAAAAAATACAAATAATATTAAACAACAAAAAAGAAGCCTTTCCTATTTCCCTTTAGCTTCACTTAATGAACACCTGCTGCTTTCTCTCCTCACACCCAATTATGTATCCGTCCAATTATTTCTGCGTCCTAAACTCAGAAGCTTTAGCTTTTAAAGCGGAGCAATCAGAATTAAATAAAACAAATATTTTTAAGTGGCTGAAGTGCATAAAAGTATATATTTTATTTCATAAATCTTTAATACCATTGGAGTTGGTAAAGGCTGCACAAATACATCACATGTTGATATTTCACAAAAGTAAAACTGACTGCTTTTTAAAAATTTTATTTATTTATTTATTTTTTTTTATTTATTTTTTTTTAGCAAAATCCAATTTTCTGTTCACTGCTCTTCCATATAAATGTAGATATATGGAGTGCAATTAAAAAGGCTTTGTTGCTTGGGATAATGCTTTAAAACTTTTATTTACATCAAGTATATACACCCATTTTAAATATGCAATTTTAAGTAATTATGAAAACAATACTTGATTTCAAGAAGTGTGAATACTTTCACAAGTCATTGTGCTGCTACAGTGAGCTACAGGACTAGGTTCTTTGCAGTGCAGTTCCCAGGGTGAGCATGCTACTACTTGCTATCTTTAGTTCTGGAAAGTGAAACACAAATTAAAATTTTGACCTGTTGATGATTCTTATAAAAACAAGATAATCTGTAAATGCATCCACCTCTGGTCGATTATTTTTTATCTTAACCCATAAAGGTCATGATGAAGATAAATGTCAAAAAGAAAGAGACGACTGCCGCACTGTAGGTGAATGCCAAATACTGTAGGTGTGTAAAGGTTAGAATTATTTTATATTTCTTAAATAGTTAATAGTTCTGCAGCAATAAAACATGATGAGAAGTTGTCATGGAGACAACATATATGCTTTGGTTTAGCATTTCAGCAGCAGTGGGTATAAACACGCCAACACTGTACATATAAAAACATCTTAAAACACAAGGGAGCAAAAGTTGAAAATGAGAAAGTCTTCAATGGAGTTTCACTTGACCTCTTCACCAACATCCTCATCCTCCTCATCTACACCCTCAGGCAACCCAAAGCTCTTTTACAAGGTGAGAAGTGCCTGAACCGGCCCAACTGGAAGCAGATCTGATGCATCAGCTGTAGCCATCAGTCATACTTTGATCAATCACTGTCACCTGGCCCTGCGCCAACCTCACTCCAGTCGCTCTGCCACGCCCTTAGCATGTAGCCCTTAGGAATGCTGGGTAATGAGCGATGGGGGCATCCAGGCGTCGGATTACAAGCTATGCTGGGGAGAAAGGAACGATGTGCCATGTGAGTGCATGAGCGAGTTTGCATTTAACCTCTGCTTTCATCTAGAGGAGCAGTTACAATTAGATACAACATTGTCCTGTTGATAGTGGCCACCAAGGCTCCACATCAAGGTTTCTGCAGGTTTGATTCAAAATTAAAACTTTTAAAGACATTTGTAAGACCATTGTGAATGAAATTTAAGACCTGCATCATGAAAGAAATATAAAGAATCAATTTCTTCATCAGTGGGTTTAACTAATAGGGACGATCAAAGTTTTGAGGATCTTTATTATTGTAAAATATCAGACAAACACAACACGTTTGCACAAGACTAACCTTGTGTTGTCTTGTGAGTCAAAAGTGACCCACTAGCATGTATAGCTGTAGAAGAAACACCCTAAACGATCTTTTTCCAACTGGATATTTTATCACTTTTTATTAATTGACCCCATCATTAGAAAAAGTGATACTTTGTTTTTGTTTATATTTCCATGTATAAACATTGTACCATATTGTTCATCAATATGGTACAAGGATTGACCCAGGCATTATAAAACAATCTAAACACCAGAAAAAGAGTTCAAAGGCCACACACAAACTCTCTCTAATACACACACCACCCCACACACACACACCTGCAACCTCCCCCCCCCCACACACATATACACACATATCAAATAAACTGGATTGATGTACAAATTGAACTTGCATTTGACCTGCACCTGCACTCTAAATCTGCAGTTAACCCCTCACATCACACAAGTTCCCAAACACAACAGAAAACTATATCAGATATATTAAAAACAAATTAGGTATAGAAGGTATGCTGAATCTGAATACCTCTAGTTAGTTCTTTGCTGAAGCCATGAGTAGACGTTTCACTGCCCTACTTTCTACGTTTGCACACACTGACCTACATGGGATCTTCAGCATAAGCAGTTGAACATCTTATGTTGAACAAATTCTTGTGCTGAAGAGGTTCAAGGTAGGAAGATTTTCTTGAACATCTTGTGTTGAACATCTTGTTGTTTAACGTGGGATGTTCTTCATTTTATGTTCAACGTGGGGTAGGAAAGATAAGATGATCTTCGTCTTATGTTGAAGATGTTCATCATGAAAGCATCTTTATAAGATGGAGAACATCTCCATGTCATGGGGATGTTCTTCATTTGATGTTCAGCGTGGGGTGGGAAGGATAGGATGCTCTTCGACTTATGTTAAAATGTTCAACATATGAACATCTTATAAGTTCAACGCCTTATGTTGAACAGAAGATGTTCTTCATCTTGTGTTGAGGACGTTCAGCATAAGAACTTCTTCACAAGATGAACATCATCTCATCTCGTGAAGATGTTCTTCATCTTATGTTCAACACCTTATGTTGAGCAGAAGATGTTCTTGTGATGTGACATAAGAGCTGATGTGAAATTGTTCACAAAATCAAGCTGCATTTTGTTTCTAGAGGTAGTTTTATAATTCACTTCCTAAAAAAATATAAAGGAATTAAAATGTTCCAAATTATTGACTTTTTGCTCCCTTTCAGTATAATTAATTCAGAAGCAATAACTTTACATTTATATAATTACAATAATAAACCTTTACTATTGCAACACTTAGTTTGTGGTAAAAAGAAAAAAGAGTGTATACTGTTGATTGTCTTTTTGTATTGTACAACAAAAATATATGATAAAAAATGCTGAATGAGTCGAATTGATAAATATCAGATTGTTTCATCATGCACTATAGATTCTGGATTTAAAATTCAGTTAATTTGCTTTATTTTGGGGCTTTTGTTAGGGCGGGCCATTTTTGACCCGTAGGACAAGGGCAGTAAACAGGAGACCTGTGTTAATGAGCTCTTACCTCTTGTTTATGAATATTTACAAAAATTCAAAGATAAAAATAAATTCTCTTTTTTTGATTGGATTATATATTAGGTGTGAAATGATATATCCAGTTTGTGAGAGAAGATACATAAGTCTGGGTTCACAGGACAAGATCAGAAATAAATTTATCTGCATTTCGGGGGAAGAAGGAATGCACTTTTTTTTCTTTTTACAAATAAACACTTAAAAAAGATCACAAACTCTTAACAAATCTGTAATTAGTATAGAATAATGAAGTCAGGTTTGATCAGTTCATAAACTGTTTTTTATGTTTGTCATGGTGGTTCTAATGCCAAAAATCCCTGAATAATAAATGTTTGTTGTTGATGTTTTTATTTTAAAATCAGAATAACTTTTTGCTAATTACAAACAGGTTTTAAAAGAATGATCAGTTTGTGTTTCCCAGCCTAACTAATTTAGATTTTGAACTGTAGTTGATCAGATGCACATATCCAGAAAAACAGTGAAATTATCTTTTATTTTTCCACTGTTATGGATTAAATTAATAACAGTATTGTTGCAGTTTTCCATCAGTGCTGTCATTCTGTCAGTATTTCTGGGTTGTTGTCTCTATCTAAAATGCTGCCACACTATTAAAGCTGTTAAAATAAACAATGCTTCAGTTGAAACAAGTCTTTAGGCAAGACAATGATCCCAGTGTGTTGTCGTCTGGACGTTAACTGGTTCATCCATTCATTCCTTCCAGTTGGATTAGTTTACAAAACCAATGGCCTCAGAATTTCACTGATTGTTTCATTACGACACTTTCCACTGCCAGAAGTAAAGTTAAAGCTACATATTCTTGAACTAGATCCACAATCATCGTATGATTTATACTTATAAAGAAATATTGTTTGGGTTTATTTGCAGTGCATTAAAGATGTGCATTTGCAGATTTGCTGCTTTACTTCTCCTTATTCCAGGCATAGCTGCTTTAATTCACCGTGAAGATTTGAGTCCGCAGACTAATAAGTGTCTTTAAATGGCAGCAAATATCACATCATGCCACGGAAGAGATGGAGATCTCACCATTAATCTGTGCTACAAACAGCAACTGTTGGAGGGACCACCGTGTGAGATTAAGTCTAAATCCTATTCCTGAAAATTGTTCACAGAGCAAATGGAAATTCCATCAGAAAATTCAGACTCATTTATTATTCATTGTCAACCCCTCGCCAATGCCTCAGTGGAGGTGATGAAAAGTGAAGGCAGGTACGCAAGTATATCATGTGGGACTTTAATATATTGCAATCAAAAGCAGTGAACTGGAAAAGACAAGGCTTAATGTGGTATCAGGTCCTAAGTCCTTACTAATTCAATAACATTATGCCACATATTTATTAGGAATCCCATTTCCCATAAACACATCTGCTTGCTTGGATTTTATTCCACTATACTGAAAACCTTCCACAGCTGTTTCCTTAAAAAATGATGTAAAAAACCAAAATTCTACATTTACTGCATTTAGCGACTTTCAGTGCATACTCGTCTTCATATTAAAGACATAATATCAATAGATTTTAAAGCCAGAAAGCATAAAAACCTTGAGAATATGAAACATAGCTCAATCACTACAAGCCTTTTACATTGTTTTTTATAGCAGCTCACATTTTTGGTCACAGAAATGTGACCAGAAATTCAACCATTCAAACAATTTCAATTTCAATTTTAAATAATTTCAGTCTGGTGTTGAATTTTATGTCACTGGATTCCTGAAGAGACCCTCATATCACTCTCACTCACCTATCGGACCAGAACTAACCTTATTACTGAGGAATGTGTGTTTCCCGTACACACCACAGCCTCCAGGTCTCTGCTGTGGATCTCACTGATGTTCAGCCTTTGTGGAAAAAGCAAAAAAGAAAAGTGAATCTAGAAGATGGATCCCTTTATATTTCCAAACTTCGACCTTTGGACAGAATTATCCTAGAGCAACTTTCAGAGACAGACATAGAGATAGTCAGAGCGACATCTTTTCTGGAACATATTAATAGAATAATAAAATGCCTTCCTACCAGTTTGATTTGTAGTTAAGGGTTAACCCCTTGAATGTCTTTCTGTGGCTCTTGAGAATTTGAAACCCCGGTACTGAGTGATTGTTTCAATGTAAATGGGCCATGAAAGTCCCTCCATAACTTTTTTTGAGGGTCCTGTCATGCTTTATTATACACTCCAAAAATCAACTCTTGGTTTTCAAGTGTTCATATTGAAGTTAGAAACGTGTTTTATTTTGCAGTCATGAGGTAGTAAAGTAACAAATCAAGCCACAGGTTTGGGAATATTCGTCTATGAGTCATAAGATGAGGGAGACCCTGTGTCAACATGATATCAGCTTGTTGTGACAGTGGGGCTTCTGCGTGCACAAACACACGGCTCAGTTCAAGAGTATAACTGTGGCCAGAACAGTGTTGACACCTCCAGCTGTCTCCAGGGTTGGAATAAAGATCTGACACCCGCAGCGGTTCGCTGTAGACACCAGCTGGGCCTGGAGCCAGAGAAAATGTCTTTCACCTCCTCTATCAACGCCAGCGTTCTCTCTCCTGCGCACTCACTAGTCTATTTTACCTTCCTCCACTCCCTTTAACCTTTCTTTTTATCTCTGTCTTCCTCTTTATTCATTGCTCCGTTCTCTTTGTGAGTCTCTCCAAGGCATCCACCTCCTAATCCCTCCCTCCCTACCATCCCTCATTCGTCCTTCTCCCACTTGCAAAACCTTTCCAGTGACACAACGCTAAGGTTCTGCCAACTTTTCTTCCCTCCTTGAACAACATCTCTGTGGTACAGTAGCTCTTCAGTCTGCTGATGAACTCATACAGCCTCTCTTAGCATGGGTGGCATTTAACACAAGCGGAGAATGAATGATTCATAAGTGCTGGGTGGCGCAAGTAATGCAAAAGATGCAACAATAGGAAAATGCCATTTCTACTACATATACATACATATATATACAAGGACAAAACTGATTGTTGGTGCCCCTCTGTTAATAAATGCAATGCCAGCAACGGCCACTGAAATGGGAAAACTTATGGGAAAACTGCTCCACTTGTCTCAGGTTTGAAGGTTGCCTTCTCCTAACGGCATGTTTCAGCTCCTTCCACATGTTCAGTAGAATTTATATCAGGGCTCATAGAAGAGTTTTTATGTGTTTTGGGTCATTGTCCTGTCATACGCTGCACAGATTCCAGACACCCTGTGTCTGATGCAACAAAGCAGCCCCTGAACATAACAAAGCCTCCTCCATATTTCACAGTAGGGAATGGTCTCCAATGGCGGATGGCATTGTGCCACTTAACCTGTTCAGTTTAACACAACTTCTGATATGGAATATACTATTTGCCTTGCATTGGCATTTGGTTTTACTGTTTTCTAATAGAGGTGGAAGCTAAGGGTCAAACGTGGTGTTTCAATGACCTGCTGAAATCACAGCGCCATATAGTGGCCTGGCATGACAGCTACATCAGCTTCAAGATGTCTTCATGATCTCGACTAAACGTGGATCTTTTCCACCGTCAACGTCTGATAGAGCACAAGTTTTCAGACAGTGGTCTCATTTAAATGTAGTCTTAGAAGTTCAGTTAACCTATTAGTCATAACTGCAGACTGTAAGAGGAAGTCAGAAAACCAGAAGAGTAGCCAAGCATGGACAGGGAAAACATGCAAAATCTATTTGGAAAGACACAAGACCAGGATTCAAACCCAGGATCGTCATGTTGCAAGGCAACAGTGCTACCAACTGCAGGCTGCTTTGAAAACCACGTCTAATTTTCATTCCATTTCACAACTATGTACTACTTTCTATTGATCAGTCACATCAAATCCAAACACAGCGTCTAGAAGATGATCCAAATTGTTCACCAAGTGAACGTTTGAAATATCAGGATGTTGAAAAGTGCAAAACTCTATACAAATATTGTCATTGTAAGTCCATATGTTGATTCTTAGATGATAACTGTGAGGAAAACATGTCAGGTTAAACAAGGAGATTTGAACTTCCTAAGTATTTTAAGGCATCTCTCAGTACCTACTTACAGAGCGCCATCCTGACCCTACTGCCAAAGCGGACTGCAAAGACCTCTGAGCATTTCAGAACCTGAACAAGTTGCAGACTTAAGATGCTTTGACAGGACGACACCAGCATTTAAAGCTAACAGGTTGGTCACTTTAGCCATGAGGACTTCTGTGGGAGAAGTTGAGCAACCACAACATTAGAGACTTTCCCAGTCTAGGTTTACTGTATTCTCCAGATAAGAACATTTCTTCCAGCATGTTCAGCATCTGAGCCATTAAGGGACATTACTACTTAAACTCCATGCAAACAAGTGATAACTGCTAAAGCTGACAAACATTTTTTCTGTCAGTATAAATGATAAAGACTTTAAAATGATATTAAGATGTCTCCCAGGCTAGTTTTGTTGTTGATAACCTTGATTACATAAAAATGAGGAGACATCAATTGTGCAACATCAGGCGCAGAGGTTCAGAAAACTCCACCGGGTTTGATTAGAGCTTCAAAAAGGGTGCGGAGAGGGAGAGGAATGCCTTCAGATTTCATTTGGACCAAAAGTGCTGATGTGGTGGTAAGCGGATGCAGACGAAAAGCTGCAGAAAAGAGTGAAATAATCATCGCAGTCTTGACGTGGTTTCAGACAGATTCTTGTGGTCACACGGCTGTGTGTTACAGGAGCAATTCCCAGCTTCGAACTGCTTTGCCCAA
This sequence comes from Alfaro cultratus, assembly GCA_903066825.1. Lineage (NCBI taxonomy): Eukaryota > Metazoa > Chordata > Actinopteri > Cyprinodontiformes > Poeciliidae > Alfaro > Alfaro cultratus. The sequence continues at coordinate 34,350 of CAEFZX010004881.1, read as the reverse complement.
ATGTTTTCCTTTTGCTGCTCTTCCACTCGTGTTTTATAGGTCTCGTATTCTCAGACTTAAAACGACGTTTAGAGACCCGAAATTTGACGGCATTTGGAGGAATTACTGAAATTACTGCACAGCTTGTCCGGAGTTCGGGGGGCTACATGTTAGGTTTTTTTTTAAAGAATCTAGCAGCTTTAAGCAATTTTAAATTTTAAGATTGATCACTGCAGAGACTGTAGCAATAGGAAGAAGTTGCCAGCTATCCATCAGAGAGAACCACAACTTAGTGTAAATTTTGCGCCGCAGTCATAAAGTCAGAACCTCCCTGGTCATGCAAATCATTTCAGAACCTTTTGACCTGCTTGGCTTTTATTCGAATGAGGGGGAAGAGTCTTCACTTTAAGCCTCTTAGTGACAGGAACCCCAGGCTCTGAGCCAGCAGTTATGACTGATGGAGATGGTTGTCTTCTCAGCTGCCTCTGTACCAACTGAGAGCACAAGCTAAAGATGTAGGGGACAAATATAGAAGGTTATTTCTCACCCAGGGTTGATGGATTACACTAAAGCCAAACTATGTACAGTGCTCAAAGAGGTAACAATGTAACATATTCATATCTGTTATCGCACACAGTTACAGAACCTTTTTGTCCACCTTTTCTCTTTTATTTGGAGCCGTTAAGGGAACAGGTTTCTTCTGCACATGGTGAACATAGAGGGCTATTAAACTGAACGAGACCTGAAGGAAATGATGACAGTAGCCAACGAAGCTGGTGGTGCTTGTTTTGAAGGCTGTCTACTCTCTACATGTGCAGCCTCCTTGGCAGGGTTTGTGATCACTGGAGCTGAGTCCAACCAGATGTTTCTCTTTGAGTTGTTGAAACTGATGGAGTTCAGGATGCTGTAATATTTTTCACTGCCCTGACCTCGGTCAGCACAAACGCAATGCATCACTTCAGTCTGTCTATTTAGAAATAAGATGTTCCAGGAGTTATTTTTGTTCTACATTCTCCTATTAAAGCAATCTTTTTAAAGCGTTGTTGTGGGATTATGCAGCTGCTTGAGTCAAAAAAGCAAGAATCAATATGATTTTTGATACAGCATAAAAGTAATTCCTAGTGTTTTTTGCTCTAAACTCAAAACTGAATGATTGGTTTGGAGAAGTCTTTTCTCACATTTCCTCCATCTCCAAAAATATTCCCATCAAACCAACTGAAACAAATATCATGCATACAAATATGCATGATATTTGTTTGAGGTAATGATTGACCTTGTTAATTAAATGAGAACAGATACCACTCATGGCATTGAACTGTTGGAGATCGCACACAAACTTACACAGCAAACCAGAAAAATCAATGCTCAGCCGAGAGAAGGATCAAATATTGCTTGATGAAATGGTTCTGTTTGGTTTTCTGTCCCACTCCCACTGTTCAGTAGTTCCTCCAGCGCGATGTTTGTGTTTTTTCTTCATTATGGATTTATAGATGCCTCAGTGTTGTGAATCATCTGCAATTCAAACATCCATTTTCTCAGTGTGCCCAGAAAAACCGCCAACTTTTATTCTGGAAAACCTTTCTTGCTGTCTTGTGTTAAATCAATAAGCGCATCCGATCAGAATAAATTTGATTTCCCCTCAATAGCACACAGTTAACAACAGAGGCTGTTCTATGCAACAGGCCCCAATGACCTGAGTATGAACATTACCAGGATATTTTTAAATAGTTGGTACAAGTTACTAAAAATAAATGACACTAGTCTCCTTTTAAACAATGTTGCACAGATGGCACCTATTTGCTTAGTTATAGAGAAGGTGTTGTTTTCCCATTACCACTTGTCAAGATCAGAAGGACAAAATGCAGCTAGCAGATTAAAAAGTAAAATCTAATATCAAAATAGACTGTTGTAAATTAATGTGATCTGCTCTGTAGAGTTGGTAGCACTACTGATTTGCAAGAAGGTCCTGGGTTTGAATCTCAGCCTGGGGTTTTCACGTTCTCTCTGTGCCTGTGTGAGTTCTCTCTGGTTACGCCGACTTCCTCCCACAGACAAAAAACAAGACCGAGAGATTATAGGATAAATGAAACCACAATATTGATATGGCATAAATATCAGTTTTTAGTGTTTTTGTCAGTAATGCCTCAGTGGGGTGATTTGGGTGGAAGAGCTACCGTCTACCATCCTCAGCTCATAACATGCACTGAGCCTCAGCCAGCTACTGGAACGATGCCACTGTCTGGTTGCTTATCAGGGAAAATGGAAGAAGAATTATTTTTGTGTATGAAGAAATGCCAGAAGATGTTAAGGGAATAAATAATACATTAATATACCATTGTGAACTTGAACCAACTGCTGGATGTCTCAGAATGGCTTGAAAACTCTTCAGTTTGGGTTCTGATGATCAGGACCGGAACGGCTGGCAAGACGAGACGCATAGCGACCGAGTTGAGAACAATGAACGGAAATAACCAATAACCATTTGTAATGTACAATTTATGGCATTAGAACCTTAATAGGAATTTATATTCTGGCAATATAAATTCATATTACAGGCTTCTCCTTGTTGTTTTGTCTCATTGTCTGTGTCGACATCCTCCTGCCTTTGTCTTTATGAGTTTGGAGAGTAATTTTTGTAATGTAACTCACGTCTCTAAATCTGATTATGTTTTTTTTGTCTTCAGTAGTAATTTCTGGCCAGTTTTCAACACACTGAACCATGTCTAGGGCTGTAAAATATATAATCATCGCAGTATTGGTGAGTGCCATAGTCACTTAGAGTTCAGTAATTATTGGCTAATATATTAAAAATATCATGAACTTGCAGTTTAAACCCACAGTCTAGAAACATAAGTGTTATGTTAGCTGGTTTGTCTAATTTGCCCTTAGGTTTGCGTGTGTGTATGGCCGTTTGTCCTGTGCGTCTCTGTGGTTACTTGTGATGGACTAGTGGCCTTTCCCGTGTGTACCCGGCCTCGTCTGTCTCGTTCAGACAAAGGGAGGAGCTGGACAACACTGAGCAGGTACATAGAACTGCCTTGGTTGCAAAGCAGAGATCAGTTTGTGACATCGCTTGTGGCATTGTGCAAATTGCATCTGCCATTCAGGAAGACAAATGACTTGCCCGTGTGCTTTTGTATAAATTCCTTTGTGAGGTTAAATTTAGCGTAGCATCATAATCCCCTGCATTGTTCTGGAAGTTTGGAGCAATTTTAGATATGCTTTTGGAAGGGGCGCTCATCTCAGCGTTTCGGTGTGGACAGAGTGAGGACGAGTCCAAGTTCACCCTGTAATACTCCGTCATCTGCCAGACATGGAGGTGACTCACTGCACAACTGGAATCAGGCAGGCTGCGGTATCGGGTGTCCTGTGGGCTTGAGAATAACCAATCAATGTCAGGAAACAAAGAAAAGCAGAAATTTGTCCAGAACAACTGGACATGGGAGATCACTGTAGCTCCATTCCCTGAATAAAAAAAAGCTCTCATGAGACCTATTAGCGTGAGTTTAAAGGATGAACATGCCCCACTAAATTTTCTTGTTCTATCTTTTGCTTCATCTTATTTAATTGTGTTTATTGTAAAACATAGAAACTCTCGATTAATGTTTTTGTTCCTAATCTAATTAAATGGTTTTTTAGATTTTCGCTTTTCCCCCAAACAATGGAAACAGCCTCGTCATAAAGTCACTAAGGACACGATTGCAGACTTGTGTACAAAAACCTCTCTTTAAGCTCGCCATGTCTGCTTCACCTTCCTAAAACAATAAAGGATTAAATTACATTTGTTTTCACACATGTTAATCTCTGCTTGTAAAACTTATACAAGCCCAAAGAGGTGTGCTCACACAGAAATTCCTCTGTGAGTTTGTCAGGCGGCGAGTGCGTGGCCAGAGTGAGTGAAATTAATGAAGTCTGTAATGGGTTATCAAAGAGGGGAACTTGATATCTGTGGAGGAGAACCCCACCTGTTTATGGGGAGACGCTCTTGGCGGACGCGCACACATTTACACGCACACACGTCACAGTCTGCCCAACAAAAAAAAATTGCAGGTGGGGATCAAAATGCCTCTTCTGTGCCAGAACAACAGGTGGATAGGAATTTTTTTTACGATGTCTCGCCTCTGCACTTTTCATGGTGAGCAACTTGAGATGTAAGAACTTCCTGCAAGAAAGAACTGACAGAGAACAGTTTGGGAAATAAGTTTTCTTTAAGGGATCAACATGTTGGCCTAAATATGTAATAATTTTTCTATCAACTTAAAAGATGTTGTTTGTGATACGTAAAAATGGTGTATCTTTATTATATTTGCACACCTACAGAGGCCAGTAATCTTTTAGCTGCCCGATGCATGCTGGGCCGATGACGATGGTAGGTAATGGTCGACTGTAGTCTCTAAACAAAACACAAAAAGTCCAGGACTGATGAGGGCAGCACGCAAAATGTCTGGGTTGAGGCAAACTGTCACTGTACTCGAGATATCTGTTGAAACAATGAAATGTGACTGGCTTGTGATTTACTGCTTCACTATTAGCAGGAGCTAACTCAAACTCAAAACATTGGAAGATAATGAATGGATGTTTAAAGTGATCTTTAAGACTTTGTAACAAACTATTCTAATATATGTGAGAAAAAGAAAAAGACCCAGTTTTTTTTTTCTTTTTCTTGTTTTATACCATAGTCCAAACTTTCCGATATGACTGATGTGAGGGATTTGGTAAGGCTTGTGGTTTGGATGACTGCTCTACTTAAAGCACCCAGCTGTGTATGTTTCAATCCTCAGACCTAAACTATCACCCTCAGTTCTAATGTTCAGAAACCAACAAGGTTTCAAACTGATCTTAAAATGGCTGATACTGGAACGCCGACATCAACGTCCCCACTGAAGCCATTTTGCCTCAGCATGGACAGAGAGGGTAAGAGGCACTGCTCAAAAATCATGACTGAGATTTACAGCTGTCCACAAGGACAAACCAAGAACCTTCTGAAGCTAACGTTCATCTAACATGAAGGAAGTTTTGCACTAATCTACTTAAATATGCAGCAGATCTCATGAAAAAACTGCTTAATCTAACAGCAAATGCAACAAATTATGCTGACAGCTACTTGTTATTTTTCTGAAACATGAAAAACTTTGGGAAACTGTTTCAGTTTTTTTAATCTCACTTCATTTCATTGCAAGGAATTTTAAAGCTACTGAAGATATGAAGCAATCTGCTTACATGGGGATTACTGAGATATAAATTAAGTGTGAATATCTGCAGCATAGTAGAGCTAAAACTAGTGCGAGGTGACAAGAACACAGTCTTCCTTGTGTCCTTGTAATTTTATGAGCTGTTACTTGTTGCTGTTTTTTCCTGTCTCTGTATGACATGTGGGTAAATAAAGTTTGTTGAACTAGAATCAGAAGATTTTACGCATGAAAAATTTCAGTAGGGAGGATTAGGCAAATGGCATCCACACTGAACAATAAGTAAAAAAGATTTAATGATAATAGTTGAGTCGAGAAAAGTCTCATGAAATCAAGCTTTACGGGGGAATATTGCTTTATTTTCCAACAACATGGACTATTGTTCTTGCTTGTTCACTGAAACACAAGGAAAGGTTCAAATAATTGATTTAGTAACATTGTAATCAGATAAGAAAATCTTAACTGTTGAAGGAAACTTACTAAATAGTTAAGAAGGAACATAAGCCTGTTTAATAGTTTGGTTCAGACCGAACAGTTCAACGGATTTGTAACTCTGCTTATTTTTTGAATCAGTAATCAGTGGAGCTCAGTGAGAATGAAGTGATTTATCCTTCATAGGTAATCAGATATGCTGCTGCTGTTTCACTGGAAGTTTTTGTATTCAGTGCTGGAGAAAAAATATTTGAACCCCTACATATTTATTCAGGCTTGCATTTTTTTAAATCACATTTAAAGAGTTAAGATCATCAAATATGTTTGAATATCAGACAAAGATAACTTGAGTAAATACAAGAGAACAATATGTTCAAGGTCACACTACTGCTTCTCAGTCAAATTTAAATCCAGACTTTGACTTGGCCACTTTAAAATCTCTTTTGTTGTTTTTAGCTGAGCCCTTCAAAGGGACCTGCTGGCGTGTTTTGATCTCTGCCTTTTTTCATAACCCTGGTGTGATTAATAAGTTCATAACCTGATGAAATTATAGTTAATTTAATTACTGGTAGTTCCCCAGGTTGGTAACATAATGAAAAAAAATAAGTGAAAAAAACGTTTATGATTTCAGTTTGGATGTGATGAACTATTTTCCAACATTTTTATGTGTTTTGGCTAATTTGGGTTATTTCCGGTCACCAGTGATGTGTGTCATGGATAATGTTTTTTTCAATATTTAGATTTTGTTCTTGGTTTTTTGTGTCCTTAAGAAATTCTGGTTGTCTAACCACTGTTCTATGGAGAAGGATAGAGATAATATCTCTGTGTGGTTTGCTGGAAGCCTTACCAGTTGTGTTTGGAAACCTTTGCAGTCTGACAGATCTCATTGTTTCCTCCTCTTTCCTGACTTTCTTTAGACCTCAGCTGGATCTGTTGCTTTTCAACACTTGTCTGATTCTGCAGGTCTGGTCCCAACATTAGACAGTTAATTCATGACTTACTGGGGGTTGTGAGATGTAGAGGGTATCTGGTTGCTAAGAAATGAAATTATTATTATCTTCACCCCATGTTAAAAGGACGCTAGGTGATCTGAAACGTTGCACAGGCAGGTTGAGCTGCCAGAAGACGGTTGCAGATGAGGTGGGGTGTAAGAAGAAAGGTGTGAGGATCTGGAGGCACAATAAATTAGGTGACTTTGAGGTTTCCGTCTGTTGAAAACCTCAGTGGCTTTGTTAAAACACAGCTGTAACGTAGGAAAAAGAGGTAGCAAAAACTTCTCATAATATTAATATAACTTTCTGACAATAGCTTTTTTTTGGGAAAAATTGCCAGTGAGGAAAATTTCCATCTTATATCGCATTCAGTATATTTAGCTCTTATTATGAACAGAGCAGGTTTGGAGTCGTTCATACTATAAAATCCTAACAACCTTAGTATAAGGATTATCACCGAGTTTAAAAATGGATTTCATAGGGAGTTAAGTTAACAAAAGTCACTTCAGAAAATGAAGGAACTCGTCATGGAAACCTCATAGACCTCCAGAGGACAAAAGCCCACATGAAACTGACAAGGAACATGTTAACATGACCAAAACAGAGACATTGAAAGCAACTAATTATGTAAAGTGGACCTTTATTAACTCATCACAGTTTTTGTGTACAATCTTGCAGGTTTTTCTGAAGAAAGCATAGTCTTTCTTTAACAAACTAAAACAGTAAGAATACTGAATGGTACTGAAAAATACATTCCAAACTTTTACATTTTTTAAACAAAACTAATGAAACCAGTAATTATTATGACATTTCACCTTTCTACAAGGCTTCTTGTTTATGTGTCACAGGAAGTCCCCAGACAAAATATTAAAGCAGCAATATGTGACTTTTATATGTATATAAAAGGTTTTTATACATATTTGTTTAAACTGTCACCATGTTGTGACAGGATACTGTCCTCTCTCCTTTCTCTCTCTGTGATCCTACTGTCATCTGCAGAAATGCAGCACTCGACCAGAAACAAACAATCAGAGCTAAGGAGAGGCTCGTAGTGCTTTTAATCATGCTCATGTACATGCAGCTAAATATGATAAATATGGAGAAACAACTTAACACTACTGCTCTCAAATAGAAATCAGCGAATACTTTAGATTCCATCTAAAAAGGTCTATAAATGATTATTTTAATAACTTAGACATACCTTATTACTCATTAATACACAATTTGTAAACCATCTTAGCACTAGCACATAAACTAGCATTTACAGTCTTCCTTATCTCCTCTCTTGGGGATTCAGCCAATCAGCACCAAGGAAAATGAAAGGCGCTCCTGGATTGGCTGCTTTTCGTGTCAAGTAGCAATGCGTCTTGGTATTTCAGCTTCCCAAATTGCGCTATCTTTTAGAAAATCACGATATTTTAGACGTGCTTTCCGAAAATGCATTTTCCCCATATAATTTTGTTACATTCCACAGAACACTTTACAAATTCTGAGCCATGAATATGTGAGGATGATACTGAAACTGTATGGAAAAGTACCAGGTACTTTTACTACATCAACACTCACCATTGCCAAACAGGTCCTACAGAAGAAGAGGAACTATAAAATGCTTTGTAGTTCATAGTCTATTCACTTTTTCCCATTTAGATGATTGTCATTATTATTTAACCAATGGAAAAAAAACATAATGTAACACCTCTGACCCTACCAGGGCTGCCTGTTTGAGCTGACTGCAGTGTTAAGCTAAACTTTTCAGACACTCTGAGCTACTCCATGGTTTTTTCCCTCTGAAAGGTGCAACATGCCTCAAAACTCTGGTCTATGCCCTTTAAATGAATCTATATAGGGAATCTCCCGAAGTGCTAATCATTTTCAGCACACACGGTCCAGCATATAGTATGATCAAAGTTAAGCTCGACCATATCAGGAATGTGTTACCCTCTGGGATATTTTTAGGTTCTCCTTGCTAACTATCTGCCTTTTGGACTTGATTGGAGATTAGCACTGGTTTCATTCTGGCAATGAGTAAACATCCTTCTCTTTATTTCCAAGCCCTGAATCCCTCCCAGCCCAGTTAAGTGATCGGGGCACCTGCTATTTTTGGTCTGATTCAGGGAGGGTTTTTCTAAAGAGAGGGGGGCTTGTTTTACACCCTTATAAGAGCCTATAAATAATATCTCTGTGTCACAGGGCAGCAGGGGAGTCGGTGCTAAATACATAGGTGAAGATGTGAGCGTATGTAGCTGTGTGTGTGTGTGGATGTTTGTGTATATCTGTGAGGCAGCGAAGCTAAGACTGACTCAAGTGAGTGTTGAAATGTAACAGCATATATAGTTTCTGCCTGTGTCGTGTCAGTTTGGTGTTCAACGAGCTGATGTATAATTTTCCATGTCATTAACTCCAGTTCTTGGTTAATTACACCTGAGAATCACAGATTAGATTGCAGATTCTTTCCTTTTACAGTGAGATGCATCTTTTACTTTTGAGGACTTCCTCACCTAAAGTATGTAAATGAAGGAATGTTAATCAGAGGAAGTTGGTGTATGGAAATCTGTACGATGCTATTTGTATTTTTGAGCAAATGCAAACCCTCAGTCCCTCAGGGAAGCTCTGTTCTCGACGAGTCCTTCAAGCCACATGACCATTTATTGGGTTTTTTATTCCCTTAAACAAGCTTTCTCTAATATCTGCAACAAACAGTACAATGATGCACAACAATTTTCTTGTTGCATTAGAATCAAAATACTCAAATGTCATTTGATTGTTTCAATTGAAATATTGTGTTAAAGTGCCTACTTTCAGTCGGCTAAAAATGAAAACTGTGATAACCATCATCGGCCTGACAGCTGCTCAGCCAGTGTGTGTAGGTTATGGTTACATGCACTGATTTCTATCTCATAGGCGAGTCGGCTTGGCCCACAGAACCCGGCTCAGGCCAGCAAACAGCTGGACTCTGGTTTTGGTTTCAACCCCAGTTTGGTTCACGCATCTAAAATCTGCATTTGTCTGCTACCACTCTTACGTATTATTTTTTGAGGTTGTCCTCCACATGGAATATAAGAGCTCAGCTTTCAGACAGACTCACATATTACACAGACTACCTTTGAAGACACTTTGTGCTGAAAAGTATGTACGTTTTAAGCAGGTATTCTAAAATAAAGGCCAAAAGGAAGGCAATTTCCTCAGATTTTTCTCTCATATGAGTTCTCCTCTTTTTCCCTTCCCCCTCTCATTTTCTTGCTCCTTACTTCAGCTTTCTCTGCTGCTCTTCGTTGTCCCTTCATGCCAGCTGTGGTCTGCACAAAAACAGATTTTCAGAGTGTTAACCACCATGTTCTTCCTGCCGACAGCAGGATTTCATTTGCAGACCACAGGGGGCCAATATCTAGGGTAATTCCCAGGGTTTAGTGCCACTGATCTCTTCCCAGCTCACCTTGGGGAGAAAAATTAAAGCAGCGATAAGGCCTCACCCTGCCCAGCACCGTGTTCACCCTGTGCTGCCCACTGCCTCACTAATGATGGTTCACACATACAACACCTGATCACATATATTCTCTGTTTGCACAAATCATTCATGGATAAAACTAAAGGCAATATGTCATATATTTATATCTACTTTCTACACCTGTACCTGTGATTTCTCTTTAACACGGCCTAGATTAACCACATTTTCTATTACATTGTAATAATGAATTGAAAAAGTGTGTAATAATTAATTGTCAAATTCATAATTGCTCATAAAAAGGAGTTAGAAATTAGACATAACCTTTTATCATTTTGTTTTATCCATATAAATGTTATACTGTGTGACAGAAATGAAAATGAACAATAAAATAAAGAAAGAGACATAAAACCAATAAGCCGTGAAAGTTAGAAGAATAAATAAAGCACAATTGACTTTTTTTCTCATTTAAAGGCAATTTTTGGTGGTAAAAATGTCATTAGAGCCAGACTTATTTTGAATACAGGAAAGAATTACCATATTTTGATGCCATAACATAATCTCATAACACAGAGTCTTAAGGACTATATGTTAGTAAAGATTGTTCTCTTCATCTTAAAATAAAAAACAAAAACAAAAAACTGTTTAGCTGTAATTTGTCAAACGTCTTGGTGACCAAATAAGAAAGTTATGATCACTGTAGATACAGATGAGTCTACGGTGTGATTGAAATGTGGGTGAAGATGTGAACACATGAAGAAGACAGATTTTTCATTGATCACTAAAAAAAGTTTTTCTGTTAGAAATATAATTTCCACCAAGATTAGTGATGTGAACTCTTCATTTTCAGGAATTAAAAAATAAATAAATAATAATAATGAGAATTCAAATTGGCTCGTGCAGGGAGTCAACAACTAAACCAGCAAAGTGGCTGCACATGTTGCGTGTTAGCAAAATTATTGCTTTCTTTACATTTAGTGTGTTCTCTATAAGGAAAAATCATAATAATAAAAAAACAAATACAAAAAAACTCCTGCTGCACACATCAGCTGGCTGATTGGATAGCAATAGTTCAGCTTCCCTTGTATCCACCATGTTTAGCATTAACTTAAGTGACTTGTTATATAAACCCAAACAATGTGTTTCTGTGGGAAAGTTAACTGCAGCTGGGCAGAGGAAGTCCTGAAGAATGACATGCTGAGTATGTGGGGAAATCGAGACCAGCATGACCATGGCTAACTTCTACATGGCT